>BOPN01002498.1:170147-177647 GCA_017312705.2 Penaeus japonicus
AGTATGATGTTTTTTTTACGTTTTTTTTTTTTCTGTTTGTCAAGGAATGATCCGATCTAATATGCTGCTGGAATGTCCGGTCGAGGAAGGCCACCTGACTGCCAGGAGAGAAAATGGAAGACCGGGTCATTCGGGGTCAAGAACGTGTTAAGTGCTTTGTTAGATCCTTTTTTCCTAAATTGGGTGGGTCATTGAAAGAGTGAGGACGGGGAGAGGGAAGGAAGAAAGGAGAGAAGAAAGGAAGGAAAAAGGAAGGGAAGGAGGGAGGGAGGGAGAGAGGGAGGGAGAGACAGAGAGAGAAAAAAAACAGAGGGAAAGAGAAGAATGGAAGGATAGAGAAAGAGGAGAAAAGAAAGATAGATGAACAGAAAAAAATAATGAATACATGATTGATAGAAAAATGAGAGAGAGTAAGATAGAAAAAGAGATATAAAGAAAGAGATCCAAAAGAGAGAGAGGGGACAAGAGGAAAGATGAGAGAGAAAGAGAGAGAGAAAGAAAGAGAAAGAGAGAGAGAGAGAGAGAGAGAGAGAGAGAGAGAGAGAGAGAGAGAGAGAGAGAGAGAGAGAGAGAGAGAGAGAGAGAGAGAGAGAGAGAGAGAGAGAGAGAGAGAGAGAGAGAGAGAGAGAGAGAGAGAGAGAGAGAGAGAGAGAGAGAGAGAGAGAGAGAGAGAGAGAGAGAGAGAGAGAGAGAGAGAGAGAGAGAGAGCAAGAGAGAGAAATGGAACGAAAGAGAGAAAGAATGAGAAATGGAAAGAAAGAAAGAAAGAATGACAAATAGAAAGAGAGAAAGAATGAAAAATAGAGAGAGGGGGGACAGGAGCCAGAATGAAAGAAAGAGAAAGAGAGAGATAAAAAGGGAGAGAGAGGGGTGGATGAAGGAGGGGAGGAGAGAGGGAGGTAGGGAGGGAGGGGGGAGGGGCAAGAGCGAGTATGCGAGAGACAGAGGGGAGTCGGGTGCGTGTATACGTAAGTGAGCGCAACCTCGTGCGCAGCTATGAGGACGGAGCCAAGGCGGGGAAGTCCCTGTTGTGACCTGCCCGGGTCTGCATATCGTCGGGGTCACGCGCTCGATGCCTGGTCGGCTCCTCTCGTGTGGGCTAATTGGTGTTCCAAGAAAGGCATTGTTATGAAGCAAGTCCCCGATGCCAGAACAGCGCTATTCAGAGACCCACTTAGGTCGCCGGCAGCATTTTATGGGCTACAAATGTCAGGCACACAGGAGAGCCGCGAACCTAGGTCACATGACAAGTTTCGTTTATGGATTCTTATGACCCACGACGCGCTGATAAACAATTCTTTCTGTTGTTATTTTTTTTATGTATTATCGTTTGTTTTTTGTACCACGATAAACCACATTATGGAAACACGGATTTTCGGGAAACGTCGTAAACTATTGAACACCTAATCAAGTCATAAAATGCAGAAAAAAAGAATGTCATTCTGCAGTCTCATACAGGAACAAAAAAGGGAAAATCGACATGCGCATACTCCAATAAAGAGAGAGAGAGAATGAGAGACAGATAGATAGAGATAGATGGAGAGATGGAGAGATGGAGAGAGAGAGAGAGAGAGAGAGAGAGAGAGAGAGAGAGAGAGAGAGAGAGAGAGAGAGAGAGAGAGAGAGAGAGAGAGACAATATGAATAGAGAGACAGAAAGAGAAATTTTCGCGCGCTCTTAGTCATAAACACAATTTGCATTCTCTACCATTGTACCTCCACTCCACTCTCTCCGCCATCTCTTTCCTATTCAGACACAATTCTACTCAAACCCTCATATGGAATGAAATTCGCGTCCAGCTGTTCCGGGCGATTTAAATGATTTTGGCGGTTATTGTGGTCGGTTAGAAAACGATACCCGGCGCTCCATGGCGACTGCGGGGAGGCTCGTCATGGGCTAAGGGAATTGGAGGCGTTGGCATTAACTGATATTTAATCTTGAGGAATGCGAAATGCTGCCGAGTTGTTGTTGTTGTCGTTAATGTTGTAGTATATTGTTTTGATTCGTCTCTGATTTGTTGTTGTTCTTGTTGTTGTTGCTGTTGCTCTTGTTTCATCATTATTGTTATTGCTGTTAATTCTTTTATAACTAACGTTATAAAATTTGAATTTGTTTACTTCTTTTGTTATTTTTCTTCACCGTAAATATATCTCACTAAGAATCAATACATATTTCATTAACAGTTTTCGGAAAACATGAATTTTGAAAACACCCGTCAGAGATATATTTTTAATAAACGAAAAATAAAAGAATCTGTATATATCCAGTGATAATTCCAACATGGCTTGGATACTGACCGTCATCATCTCACTAAACAAATAATTATATACAAAAATGCAGCAACAACAACATCAAATAATGGTATGCTCCTGAAGTCATTTTTTTCTGTTATATCTTCTGCATACAAATTCACTGGAAAATTATTTAAGCGAGCGGAAGATAGATAGATAGATAGATAGAAAGAGAGAGAGAGAGAGAGAGAGAGAGAGAGAGAAAGAGAGAGAGAGAGAGAGAGAGAGAGAGAGAGAGAGAGAGAGAGAGAGAGAAAGAGAGAGAGAGAGAGAGAGAAAGAGAGAGAGAGAGAGAGAGAGAAAAAAAGAGAGAGAGAGAGAGAGAGAGGCAGAAGCTAAGAGAGAAAGAGAAAGAGAGAGAGAGAGAGAGACAGAGAGAGAGAAAGAGAAAGAGAGAGAGAAACAAATATATATCAATAAGAAAAAAACACAAAAAAACACATGGGAATTAAATAAAACCACAAATCAAAAAAAATCAGTAAGAGAAAGAGAACGAGAGAGAGAAAGAGAGAGAGAGAGAGGCTGAAGGAGAACAAAATGGCGCGTGTTTCCAAGGGAGGCGAGCGACCGAGGACCGAGAGAGAGAGAGCGAGAGAGAGAGAGAGCGGGGTTAAGCAATATTTCTTGCATGATGAAGGACAGGGTTGCAAGTAACCTTATGGTAATTTTATTTACATATTTAAAGACTTATATTTCATATCTATTATTCATTTTGTTTAATATTTTTTGGAGGGGAAGGGATGAGGGTGATAACGATAATGGTAATGATATGATAAGGTTATGTATTTGATAGTGATGTTTGTGATGGTAATTGTATTAATTATAATTCTTATGATAATCGTAATAATGATGAACTAATGGTTATGATAATGATATTAATAATAATAATGATAATGATAATTATGGTAATAATAGTAACAGTAATGAAAATGATAATGATAGTAATGATAATGATGATAATGATAATAATAGCAATAATAACAATAACAATGATAATAATGATCTTAGTAAAGATTGCGATAATGATGATAATGATAACGATAATGATAATAATAATGATAATGATTATGATAACAAAAAGAACAGTAATGATAAAAAACAACAATAACAATAATTTCATTAGTAATAAATATAATCATCATGACGAAGATAAGAATGACGAAAAATAAGAATAAGTTGATGAAATAAAAAAATAATAAATATAAAATATGAATATAAAGATAATAACTATACTACTAATACAACTAATACAACTACATACTACTTATGATAATCATTCAGAGAAAATAATATATATGAAAAAAACAATGTTTGTCTATATTTTACTAACATTTATTTTTGAGAGAGACACGGGAGGGGGGGGGGGGGGATTTTATAATATATTAGAGAGAGAGAGAGAGAGAGAGAGAGAGAGAGAGAGAGAGAGAGAGAGAGAGAGAGAGAGAGAGAGAGAGAGAGAGAGAGAGAGAGAGGAGAGAAAAGAGAGAGAGAGAGAGAGAGAGAGAGAGAGAGAGAGAGAGAGAGAGAGAGAGATGCAGAGAAAAGAAAGACAGAGAGAGAGAGAGAGAGAGAGAGAGAGAGAGAGAGAGAGAGAGAGAGAGAGAGAGAGAGAGAGAGAGAGAGAGATGCAGAGAAAAGAAAGACAGAGAGAGAGAGAGAGAGAGAGAGAGAGAGAGAGAGAGAGAGAGAGAGAGAGAGAGAGAGAGAGAGAGAGAGAGAGAGAGAGAGAGAGAGAGAGAGAGAGAGAGAGAGATGCAGAGAAAAGAAAGACAGAGAGAGACATGCAGAGAAAAGAAAGACAGAGAGAGAGAGAGAGAGAGAGAGAGAGAGAGAGAGAGAGAGAGAGAGAGAGAGAGAGAGAGAGAGAGAGAGAGAGAGAGAGAGGCAGACAAAATAAAGACAGAAATAGAGAAAGAGCGAGAGAGAGCGAGAGAGAGAGAGAGGGGCAGAGAAAAGAAAGAGAGAGAGAGAGAGAGAGAGAGAGAGAGAGAGAGAGAGAGAGAGAGAGATAGAGAGAAAGAGGAAACAATTCTCTGTCTGTTCCTGTTGATGGTATCGCTTACTGATTTATAACCGATTCATAAAGCGAGCATGGAAGAAAGAAAAAGAAAGAAAAATTAAGAACCAGATAGATAGATAGTCAGAGATAGATAGATAGATAGAGAGAGAGAGAGAGAGAGAAAGTGGGTGCATCCAATGATAAATATGTAGGGACAATTAGCATACTATGAGGTGCACATTCTTCTACAACCCAACGCACATTCACATGTCATGCTCGCCTGCATGACGTCAATGAGTTGCTTCAACTTTCCCTCCTCCTTCCCCCCCCCCACCATCCCTCCCTCCCAACGTCAGATTCATGACACTATTAATAATGCCAAAAATAGACTATAACAACTTGTCTCATGTGCAGATTCATGAGGTCTCTGTTTCAGGTTAAACAAGTTATTTTTTTTCTTTTTTTTCTTGTTTTCTTTTTTGGAGGGGGTTGAGGGTTGGGGGGGGTGGGGGGTGGAGAGCAGGATTTGCTTTCCCGCAGCATTTGCATATAGATAAGAGTAAGTAGATAGATTTACAAGAAATACATGTGGAAATTATATCTAACTAATGTATAAAAATGAGAAATAATTAAATATAACAAGGAAATCTGACTATTAATCACTCAAGATCCTTTATGAAACAAACACACCCATACACAAACACGCACCCATCACAACCTATCATAATATCCCTAAATAATCCTCTCAGACCTACAGAAAGACCTACATATGCATAACTAATCAAACAAAAGGAAAAAAAAAAAAAGAAAAAAGTAACCGGCCCTCAACAGCCCGGGAGTGGCCAGGAAGGTGGTGCCATCTGTCGGGAAAGGCGAGCAAGTCCTTCCCGAACCTTCTGGACCAAGGCCTTGCAACAGCAGCTGCCAGTGAAGAATCCACGCCCTCCAGCACTCATGGAGGGCATAGAGGTACTGGATCTATATTCTTTAGATGCATAGATTAGGTTTTGTAATGGGTATGATGTCAAAGAGATGTCAAAGCGATTGGCGGTAGATGTTGTTATTGCTATTATCATTACGACTCGTCTGGGAGGAAAGATTGTTTTGGGAAATGGACTGGAGAAATATTCTTTATATTTCTTAGATTATGTGAAAAACGAATGTTGCATAAACATTATTTTGCAAGAGATTTTAATGGCTCTAGTGCCAATCGTTAACATCTGCTTGTTATGAAAAGGATAAAACAATATAAAAAATAATCAGACTTTTGAAACGACAAATCCCATTCGCATTGTCCTCAAATTCCTTTAACAATGATCTATATATAAACACGCCATTCCAAATACTACCACCACCATATACTACAATTACTACTACCACAATATCCTACCATCATCCTTCCTATATCTACGTACTGCTATTACAACGTACAACCAACACTCTACACTAATATTCAACTATTTTCCTCAATCGCCTCTACGTCATCATTCAATTCACGTTGCTACTTGCAAGTCGCATTGACTAAGATTATGTGTACGTTGCCACTCTCGTCTGTCGTGACTGTTTTGTACGTGTAGATATGCTAGCTAGCAAGTGTAATGTCTTTGTAAAAAAAAAAAAAAAGAGAAACAGACCATTTACGTTCTTTTTATTGCATCCATATAACTGCAGGGGTTTAATTGAGAATGTGCTATCAACATACACAACAAAATGTTTTTTTTTTATCAGGTTCTTCAAAATGGCGCTTTATCAAGAGATGGCTTCCTATGGTTTTTGTATATGTTTGTATCTATGGAATGGATTTTTTTCTTCTTTGTTTATAATGATTTCCCTAAGCTTTATCAGGTTTTAGAGAGTTATTATGTTATGTTATTATGATAATCAAACACGCACACACACACACACACACGCACGCACGCACACACACACACACACACACACACACACACACACACACACACACACACACACACACACACACACACACACACACACACACACACACACACACACACAACCTGTTTTATGTCTGTTTTATATATCTACATATTTATTCATCTATCTGTTATATTTATCTGTTTATTGTATATTTTCTATGTATCTCGTGTTTTGTCTTTCATCTTTTCTCATAACCTCATATTATTTTCTCGTGTTCACTCACCATCTTAGCTTCAGTCAGATAATTCCACTTCTAGAAGACATCATTAAGACATAATTACATATCATTCTAGTACCAAGACGTATGAGGGTGTATGTCGTAAACAAGATGTATACTTGTTGTACCATATTTCTCTTGATGCCTCAATTAGTGTCTTTCCTATAAAGCAACTATATCTATTTTTTAAACCAATTACTGTCCTCGTCTTGCTGTCAGTTATTCATAGGACTTTATGAATTCGGTTTATGATATGATTTTTAATTAATATTGGTCATCGCATTGTCGAAAATATACGATAGTCACAGTTAGTTCTTTCACTTTTGTTTTCATTAATTTATCAAAAAATTATAGATATGTAGATATGTATGATAAGACCTCTAAAATAAAGCAGAAAAAGAACTAATCCAATGTTAAAAACGTACCCCTGGATCAGTTTCAAAATAGAACCTCTACCCCTTCCTAAAAAAAAGAATCCTTAATTGAATATCTAACTAGAACCTCTAGAATCAAAATCAATTGATAACAACCTCATTTTCAAAACAAAAAATTAAATAAAGAACATAGTACCTCCCCACAAACAAATATAACAAATCAAACAGATACACAAACAAATAAGATACTGCATCATAATTAAACTTCAAAACAAAATCCCTGAACGACCACCCATATCACAACAACAGGAAAAAAAAAAAAAAAAAAAAAAAATTCAACCACCGTGAAGAGATTTTCGAAATAATCGTAGGCGGGTGTGTGTCATCCCATGTTAACTCAGAGATCGTGGTAGTCCCCTTGCACGACGACCATTTGAAGACATGGTTGTTATGTGTGTGTTCTCGGAGGTCGGTGTAAAGAGGTTGTTCGTGCCGGAGAGTGAGTTATTTGGCCCTTTTTTCTCTCTCTCTCTCTCTGTCTGTCTGTCTCTCTCTCTCTCTCTCTCTCTCTCTCTCTCTTCCCCACCTCTCTCTATGTCTACCTATCTATCTATCTATCCATCTATATAAACATAAACACAAACACACACACAGACACACACCTCCCTCTCCCTCTCCCCC
>BOPN01002498.1:192647-197647 GCA_017312705.2 Penaeus japonicus
GAAAAAAACATGAGAAAGATGAAGAGAGAGAGAGAGAGAAAACAACAAGAGGCATACCGATCAAACCACGTTGAGATATAGTATGCATGAGAATGCACGGGGAATTATTTTACAAACAGCACCTGCGGTCTCTATACAGGCTTTTGTTGTCGGTTTTATGGTTGTATCTAAATAAGTTATCAAGCGGAATATGTACACATAAATACACACATGTACGTATATACTTTTGAGTTCTAGTACGGCCTTACAAATACAGTACGTATTTGTCGATAAATAAAGGGCAGGTTAATGAAACTACCAAATAATTGTTTAGATATAAACAAATCAACACTTATAATATGCTCCTTAACGAACTTGCACAAGAAAAAAAATATTCCAGTTTATCTCTCATTTAATAAGTAACATCTCTCGGAAGAGGAAAACACTCGTACACACTTCTAAATCCTTTGGCATAATGTTTTGTTGATTCGCTTCACAGTCAAGCCCGCGAATCCTACACACGTTAAGATTTCTAAACAGTGTTCTTCGCCAGCTCTAACTCCTATCTCGGGAAATGATCTCAAGAAGTCAGGTAACGGGGGTGCAACGGAGTCTCCTTGCTAAATGTTGAGACTTCTCGTTGCATAAAAGTTGCACGGAAGTCACCTCTGCCACTTGGAACGTTCCAAAATTCGAGAAAAAAGCACACACACACACATGGAGGCTACTTGCTAGCAATGGTTGATGTGTTGGAGACTGAAGACCTGTCTATGAAACACTTGGTGGTGTCCAAAAGTTCGTCTCTGGTTCCCCGACCTTCAAAAAAAAAAAAAAAATAAAAAAAAAATAATAATAATAATAAAAAATAAAAAAGTAAAAAATAATAGATAAATAAACAAATAAAAATTAAAAAGAAAAAAAAAAGAAATAGAAAAAAAAGAAATATAATGCCACCAAATAACAACAACACAGATGAGTTTGTTCCGTGTTGGTTAATTGAGGCATTGGTTAAACTCCCTATGCCTTGGTAATCGTTGTTACTCCTCGTTAACAAGCTGTTCACTAATTCCTTTCCAGCACTGGGGATTATAATGATCTTAATCTTCCTTACGTGTTTATGAAAGATTGTCAATAAGTATGCTACAGTGATTAAGTTTATGATAATGGTTTTGAATGTTCTCTTGATAAAAAAAATTGTGGTATCTCATCCAACATGAAGATTATAAATATGGTGTTCCTGTTTTCTCACACGTTAAGAAAATATAGTGACCATACCTTATACAACATCACGAATACATCGATCATACCTTCCCAATAAAAAATATAACTAATAAAAAGCATATGGACTAAAAAAAAACCCTCATATCCCCCCACTCACACACCGATAAACGACCATGCCTCTTTTGCGCACATATACGATGATGAAGACTACCCTGCCTGTAGTGTCGAGTGGGGAGCCGGCAAAGGGGGGGGGGGGGGGCAAGGGGGGGCAAGGGCTACCTGACAGGTTAACTTAAGAACCGGTTTTACGGACACACAGGGACTTCCTTCGCCGTAGCGCTGTTTGTTGGCCCTTCTCCACGCTGACGGGGGAAATGATATACCCGGCAGGAGGAAGGGGTAGGGTGGGTGGGTGTGGAGGGGAAGGGGGTAGGGGGGAGAGGGAGGGGGGAAGGGGGAGGGAGGGGGTCTTGAGGATTTTGGGGAGGGGGATGGGGAAGGGGGGGTCTTGAGGATTGGAAAGGGGGGGTAGGGGGAAGGGGATGGGGGAGGAGGGTCTTGAGGATTGTGGTGGGGAGGGGGATGGAGGGTCTTGAGGATTGTGTTGGGGGGTCTTGAGGATTGGGAAGGGGAGAGGGTCTTGAGTATGTGGGAGGAGGGGGAGGAGGGGTCCTGAGAATGAGGGGGGGAGGGTCTTCTTGAGGATTGGGGAGGGGTAGGGGCAAGGAAAGTAGGGGGGAGACGGTGAAGTTCTCTCTCGTGTATTGGGAAGAGGGAAAGGAAGGGAAAGGGAGAAGAAGGAAGAAGAGGGAAATAATACCGGAGAGGAGGGAAGGAGGGAGAGTGCTCGAGGGAGGAAAAGGAGGGAGCTGGGGAACTCTCCCTTGCCCTGGAAGGAGGGAAAAGAAGGGACATGAAGGGAAAGGGAGGAGGAAGGAAGGAGAGAGATATGATACCCGCAGGGTGTATCCTTTGGAGGGGGGGGGGGGGTAGGGGGTCAGAAGGGCGGAGGGGTGCTCTCTCCCGTGCCCTGGGAAGAGGGAAAGGGAGAGGAGGGAAGAAAGAGGGATAAGAGAAGGATGGAGTGAAGGAGATGAATGAAAGAAAGAGGGAAAGGAGAAAAATGAAAAAAGGAAAGACAGAAAAGAGAATAAAGAAAAGAAAGACAAAACGAAGAGAGCGAGAGAAAGAGGAGAAGAGATGGAAGAAGAAAGATGTGAAAGACAGAAAGGAAAGGTTATAAGATGCTAGAAAAAAAGAAAAAAAGAAAAAGGGAAAGACATATAAAAGAGAAAATAACAAAAGAAAAAAAGCAAAGAGAAATGAATGAGGAAAGAGAACATAAAAAAAAATATGTGGAAGAGAGAGAGATAGAGAGTAAAGAAGAAAGGATGGTAGAAGGTAAGAAAGAAAGAAGAGGGAAAGAAAGTGGAAGGAAAAATGAGGCAAGAAAGCGAGAAAGAAGCGTGGCAAGAAAAAGAAGAGGAGATAATGACAGAATAAAGAGGGAAAAAAAGAGGGAAATCTAGATAATTAGAAGAAAACAAATGTTTATATGTAGGAATATAAGCACATACATGTGTATATATATATATATACATTTATATATTATATATATATATATATATATATATATATATATACATATATATATATATATATATATATATATATATATATATATATATATATATATATATATAAATATATATGTATATATATATATATACATATATATATATATATATATATGTGTGTATATATATATATATATATATATATATATATATATATATATATATATATATATATATACGTATGTATATATGTTGCTTAAGAAAAAAAGAAGAAGAAGAAAAAAAAAGATGAAATTATTTTCATTCTCATTATAGCAACACTGAGATTCTTCAATAGACAAGTCAATCTATCCCTAATCAATAAAGAAAAATCTCTTAACATTCACCATTGCAAAAGAGTACTACATCCTAATTCCTAAATTATAATAATAATAATGAAAAGCAGAGAAAGGAGTGACAAATCTCTTAGTACACAACGCACCTGGGGCTAATTTGTTTTGAAAAGCTGCTGCCTGGACCAAGCGACCTTTCCTGTTGTACCTGGCCTTGCCGCCTCGGTACATTTGAAGCCGCTTGATTGTGGCTCTGTCTCTTGCATGGGGTGCGCCATTTAACTTTACCTGGGGTGAAGATAAAAATTTAAAAATGAGAAAAAGAGGATGGATAAAAGAAAAACAGAAAAAAATATACATAGAATAGAAACTAAAGGGAAGAAAAAAATAATCTTCTTGCTTTTAACATTTTTATGCAAAAAGAAAAAAAAGAAAAAAAAAAAAAAAAAAAAAAAAAAAAAAAAGTCAAACACTATGAAAGCACATTGGGCTGTTTTTGGAAAACGATTTTACTATAAATATTAGTTCATCATCATTAACAGTATCCTATGATATATGTTACTATGGTGCAGTACATCAAATCAAAGTTAATAAAGTGTGGTATTGACTAACCCCTTTAGAGACGCGCAAGTGTCCTTCGGTCAAAAATCAGGAAAAAGAAAATAGCCTTTTAAGTCAAAATGAGGTATAGAATAGTTCCCCCAAGTCGAAATCAGGGAAATGAATGTTCCCCCTAAGACAAAGTTAGGGAAAGAAAAGTTTCTCCTAAGCCAAAATCAGGGAAAGAAAAATTAAGCCAAAATCAGCGAAAGAAAAGTTAAGCCAAAATCAAGGAAAGAAAAGTTAAGCCAAAATCAGGGAAAGAAAAATTAAGCCAAAATCAGGGAAAGAAAAATTAAGTCAAAATCAGGGAAAGAAAAATTAAGCCAAAATCAGGGAAAGAAAAATTAAGCCAAAATCAGGGAAAGAAAAATTAAGTCAAAATCAGGGAAAGAAAAATTAAGCCAAAATCAGGGAAAGAAAAATTAAGCCAAAATCAGGGAAAGAAAAATTAAGTCAAAATCAGGGGAAAAAAAAGTAAGTCAAATCAGGGAAAGAAAAGTTAAGCCAAAATCAGGGAAAGAAAAGTGTTCTTCTATTCAAGTTAATTCCCTTTGATTTTCATCGGAGTCCTTGCTTTTCTGAAAGTCTATACACGCCACTCAAGTCAGTGCCCCTATTTCCTTACACTTGTTTACACAGCATCTCCAAACAAACTTTAATAAATAGGATATGAAAGAAATTATGAATAGACACTAACAAAATCCTAAATCATCTTTCATTAATTTTAATTACCTTTGGAATTATCCTAAAGGGCTGTGATTGAAGAAATATTGTACAATGTACATGCATTTTCGTATATAATCTGAACTCTATTTTATAATACTATGTACGAACATATGGAGATAGATTATGTATAGTTATGAAAAAAAATAATGTATTTTAAGGAAAACATGATCATTATTCAAAATTATGTTTATTTTTTTTCTCTCTAATTTAAAACTATTTAAAGCGCATGTCTCAGTTGATTTATATCATGAAAACCCCATGAGAATGAGAGAAGGAAAGAGAGAGAGAAAAAAAGAAAGAAAGGGAGAAGGAAAGAGCGAGGGATTGAAAAACAAAGAATTCAGAATTAAAAAAAAAAAAAAATGAAATTAAGGAAAGGAG
This sequence comes from Penaeus japonicus, assembly GCA_017312705.2. Classification (NCBI taxonomy): domain Eukaryota; kingdom Metazoa; phylum Arthropoda; class Malacostraca; order Decapoda; family Penaeidae; genus Penaeus; species Penaeus japonicus. Next base: position 197,467 of record BOPN01002498.1, read on the forward strand.
GAAAGAAAAGAAAAAGAAAGAGAAACAGAAAGCAAAAGATGAATAAGCAGCGAAAGAAAGAATATAGAGAAAGAGAGAGAGAAAAAAACGAAATAAATGAAGATCTGAAAGGAAAAAAAGAGAAGTAAAAAAAAAAAAAAAAAAAAAAAAAGAAGATAAGATTACACTCAAAATAAGAATA
>BOPN01002498.1:202647-206887 GCA_017312705.2 Penaeus japonicus
AGGAGGGAGAAGGGGGGAGGGGGAGGGAGAGGAAGGGAAGGAGAAGAAAATAGAAAGTGGAGAAAATACAGCAAAAAGTATTTTCAAAATTTTGTAATTACATATACAGGTGGAGGGGATGAGAGGGGGGGGGGGGTAGAAAGGGAGAAAGGAAGAAAAGAAGAATAAGAAGAGAAAAGCAGAGAATGAAAGGAAGGAGAAGACTTGGTGAAATGAGAGAGAAGGAGAGAGACGTTTGAGATAACAGAAATATGTATATATAAGGTGAAAGGTCGAGAGAAAAGGTAGGAAGAAAGACGAAGATAAGTAAACAGAAGAAAAGAAGAAAACGAAGTATGAAAAGAAAAATAAAGAAGAAAATTTAGTAAATAGACAAAAGAAAAGAATATGAATAAAATAAGGAAAGAGAAGAAAAGAAGAGAAAAATAAATCAGCAGAAGAGAAGAAAGAAAGAAAAAAAACAACTCAAACAGAAAAAAAAATCAAAACGAAATAATAACAATAAAAAAAAAAAAAAAAAAAGAAGAAGAAGAAGAAGAAGAAAAAAAGAAGAGAAAATCAAAGACGTAAATACAAGACCCCCTAGAAGGACCAGCTAGCTATAATGACCATAGTTTCCCATCCTTGTGAAGAATGCACCTCTCGCGGGCACAAGGTCTAATAACAGGACCTCGTTTACGTACATGACAGATGACAGGCACGAAATTTGGCTCTGGCTGTTACAACATTCGTAGAGGGAGGGGGGAGGGGGGGAGAGACATTCGTAGAGGAGGGGGAGGGGGTGGTGGAGAACAAAGTGGGAGGAGAGGGGAGGGTGGAGAACAAAGTGGGAGGGGAGGGGAGGGGTGGAGAACAAAGTGGGAGGGGGGAGGGGGTGGTGGAGAACAAAGTGGGAGGGAGGGGAGGGGTGGAGAACAAAGTGGGAGGGAGGGGGGTGGAGAACAAAGTGGGAGGGGAGGGGGTGGAGAACAAAGTGGGAGGGGAAGGGGGGGGTGGAGAACATTCGCAGAGGGGGTAGGGGGAGAACAAAGTGGGAGGGAGGGGGGAAGGGGGAACAAAGGGGGGGGGGAGTTACGGATTAATTAGGGTGTTCGTTAAGAGCACGGCAGGTGACCGGGAGGTGTTTGAGAGAGAGAGAGGAGAAGGGAAGGAGAGAGGGGGAGAGGGGAGATAATGAAAGGGAGGGAGGGAATATATATAGGAATAGGAATAGGAATAGAGAGAGAGAGAGAGAGACAGAGAGAGAGAGAGAGAGAGAGAGAGAGAGAGAGAGAGAGAGAGAGAGAGAGAGAGAGAGAGAGAGAGAGAGAGAGAGAGAGAGAGAGAGAGAGAGAGAGAGAGAGGAGGGGAGAGGGGAGATAAGGAAGGGGAGGGAGGGCATAGAAATAGGAATTGGAATATAGAGAGAGAGATAGATAGATAGATAGATAGATAGAGAGAGAGAGAGAGAAAGAAATGAGTGAGAAAGAGAGAGAAAAAAGGAGTGAGAAATAGAGAAAAGAAAGAAAGAAAGGGAAAGAGAGAGACACAGAGAGAAAGAGAAAGAGAAAGAGGGAGACAGAGAAAGAGAGACAGAGAGACAGAGAGAAAGAGAAAGAGAGAGAGAGAGAGAGAAAGAGAAAAAGAAAGAGAAAAAGAAAAAAAGAAAAAAAGAAAAAGAAAGAGAAAAAGAGAAAAAATAAAAGAAAGAGAAAAATAAAAAGAAAGCGAAAAGAAACAGAAAGACAAGCAGAAATACAAGCAGAAAGACAAGCAGAAAGACAAGCAGAAGGAAAATGAGAAGGCCATCTCTTGCTTAAGGCTTCAGGATGTCTTATCGATGGTGAAAGATGCCCGTAAGGAAAAGACAGTTTAAGAGCAGCTTCCTTGATGTAATGTTTTCATTAGATGAAAATTAAATGTTTTTGCATCTTTTCTGCTTTACTTGTTTATCAGTAGATTTGTTTGTTTGTGTTTATCGTGCAATTGGTGCCACTTTGATAAACAAATTAATGATTATGATACGGATGATAAGGTAGATTGATAGATAGATAGATGGAGACAGACGGATAGATAGACAGATAGATCGATAGATTAATGGACAGACAGATAGACAGATAGATAGATATACATACAGACAGAAAGATAGACAAACATACACAGAGTAGGACAACACTGACAAAAAAATAAAGATAAAGATACAGACAGAAAAGGGGAGCCAAAGAGGAAACGAAGAGGAGACCAAGAGGGAGCAAAGGGGAAGAAGAAGAGGAAGAGGAACCAAAGAGGAGGCTCAAGAAGAGACCAAGAGGGAACAAAGAGGAGTCAAAGCGGAGCCAAGGAGGAAACAGAGAGAAGCCAAATAAAGAGCAAACGAAGAGGAGCCAATTAGAGACGAAACAAAGAGGAAGGCAAGAGGAAGTAAATAGGAGCCGAGGAGGAAACCAACGGAAAGACCAAAAATAGCTTAAGAGGAAACAAATCAGAGCCAAAGAGGAGGCCAAAGCAGAGGCCAAGAGGAAGTCAAGAGGAAGCCAAAGAGGAGGTCAAGATGAAGCCAAAGAGGAGGTCAAGATGAAGCCAAAGAGGAGGTCAAAATGAAGCCAAAGAAGAGGTCAAGAGGAAGCCAAAGAAGAGGTCAAGAGGAAGCCAAAGAAGAGGTCAAGAGGAAGCCAAAGAGGAGGTCAAGAGGAAGCCAAAGAGGAGGCCAAGAGGAAGCCAAAGAGGAAGTCAAGAGGAAGCCAAAGAGGAGGCCAAGAGGAAGCCAAAAAGGAGGCCAAGAGGAAGCCAAAGAGGAAGTCAAGAAGAAGCCAAAGAGGAGGTCAAGAGGAAGCCAAAGAGGAGGTCAAGAGGAGGCCAAGAGGAAGCCAAAGAGGAGGTCAAGAGGAAGCGAAAGAGGAGGTCAAGAGGAGGCCAAGAGGAAGCCAAAGAAGAAGCCAAAGAAGAAGCCAAGAGGAAGCCAAAGAGGAGGTCAAGAGGAAGCCAAAGAGGACAGCATCCCGTGCGCCCTCCTCTTACCTTCCCGCCGCACCCGTGAAGAATCTTTAACTACACGGGGAAGGATATACGTCACAGCACGCCCGCAGGCTGTAGGGGAAGGGCGGAAAAGTGGGCGAGTGGGCGCGTCGCTATGCTGTGCTGTTTCGCTTGTTGTCCTGTGCTGCGGGTGGGTTCTCTGTGCTGTGTTTCGGCTCGCTGTTTCGCCTGTGTTGTGTGTTGTTGCTTGTGGGTGTGTTTGTTTGTGTGTTTGATTGTGTGTTTGTGTGAGTTTGTGTGTGTGTGTGTTTGTTTGTGTGTGTGTGTGTGTGCTTGTGTTTGTCTTTGTGTATGTTTGTGTATGTGTGTGTGTTTGTGTGTCTTCCGTTCATGTATTTTGTGTGCGTGTGTGTGTGTTACTGTGTTTGTGTGTGTGCTATGCTGTTCTCTGCCATATAGATTTGCTGTTCCGGACTGTTCCGTGTCAGGCTATTCTGCTGTGTTGTTTTGCATGGTTAGCTTTTCTGTGAGGTGTTTGGTTATGCTGTGATGTGCTGTACTATACTGAAATTTGCTGCATTATAATATATCTATTATTTGCTATGCTTTCCTGCTACCTTGGCTACACCATTTTATGATATTGATAACTGTTTTTGATAATGAAAAGGATGATAATAATCTTAATGATAATAATAATAATAATATGATAGTAGTAATGATCATAACAATAATAATGATGATAATGATAAAAATGATAATAGAACTGATAATGATAACAACAACAATGGTAATAAGAATGATAATAAAAACGATATTGATAATAATGATAACGATAGTGATACCAGGAATTCAATCATCACATTAAAAATGCACATTACTTATCACTGCAAAAGCCTATCAGTTGGAGATGACAAACACAAAGCCAAGGACCAGTGTGATATGGCGGTGTGATAAGCGTGCATGCAACACAGAAAGAAATTAATGCAATGAGGAAGAGCCGCACTGTTGCTGTTTGAAAGTCAACTCTTTAGCATTATTCATATTGAACCGAAGATAGATAAAGCTATGCAAATTCTGTTTTGAATCTATTTCCATTCACTTAATCTGCATGAAAATCAGGAATTATTTTTTGAAGAGAGAGAGAGGGAGAGAGAGAAAGATACACACACACACACACACACACACACACACACACACACACACACATATATATATATATATATATATATATATATATACATATGTATGTATGTATCTATATATATGTATATATATATATATATAT
>BOPN01002499.1:20000-25577 GCA_017312705.2 Penaeus japonicus
TATTCAGCGACTAACTCATTCACTCACTCATACTACCATTCCTTCATTTTTTCGTCTATTTGTTCACTCACTTACTCATTACTTCACTAATTCACTAATCAATTCATTCACTTATTCACACTCACTAAAACATCTTAGTTCCTCCGATAGTTAAGGAGCAGTTTGTTCATACACTCATTCACTAACTCATTCACTCACTCATTCACTCATTCACTCACTCATTCACTCGCTAATGCTCACATAATTTATATCTTTATCACTTCATAAGACCAAGCAATTAGGAATCAGGAATCAGGAATGTTTGATATCACATACCGTTTTATTCATACAGTGTAGAGACTAAATAGAAGAGACAGTGCATAAAGAAGAGAAGAAGAGAAAAAAAATAAAGAATCAGAAGGAAAATATAAGATAAGAGAGGCACACACACATAAAAAAACACATACACACACACACAAGTATACACACGCACACGCACATACACATACACACACAAAGCAAACACACACACGCGCACACACATTCTCAACCGCTATTTATCAATATGAAAAATTTCATCAGACTCTGCCACCACCACGAGTGAGCGACTTTAGAATGATTCTTTAATGTACAAGAATACTATAATGTACAACTCTCTCGCATGCTAATTGTGTCATGAGGAGGAGCTGGGAGGAAAAGGGAGAACCAGAATGAAGGAGGAGGGAAGGTGGGATGGGTGGTTGGAGGGAAGGAGGGGAGGAGGGAAGGAGGGAGGGAGAGAGGGAAGGAGGGTAATGGAAGAGATTAGGGGAAGTAGGAGAAGGGAGGGAGGAAGGGAGTAAGCAGGAAGTGAGGGGAAAAATGAAAGATGATAAGAGAGAGGGAGAGAGAAAGAGGGGGGAATGGCAACCATATTTAAAAAAGGACAATTTCGAAAAAGGAAAGCCAATACTCCTCCTTCGCCGAGAGAGGGAGAGAGAAGGGGGAGGAAGGGAGAAGAAGAAGAAAAAGAGAGGGGGAGAGAGAGAGAGAGAGAGAGAGAGAGAGAGAGAGAGAGAGAGAGAGAGAGAGAGAGAGAGAGAGAGAGAGAGAGAGAGAGAGAGAGAGAGAGAGAGAGAGAGAGAGAGAGAGAGAGAGAGAGAGAGAGAGACAAACAAACCGACAGACAGAGAAACAAAAAGACATAGAAACAGAAGCCGAAACAGAGAAAAAAAAAAAACAGAGACAGAAATAGAAAGAAAACAAGAAAAAAAAACAGATAAAAGAAACAAAAAAGAAACAGATACAAGAAATAAAAAAGAAACAGATAAAAGAAACAAAAAAAAAACAGATAAAAAAAAACAGATAAAAGAGACAGAAAAAAAAAGCTCAACAGCCACAAATAATCCCAAAGAAGGTGGCTAATCCCCCACCGAAGACGTTCATGATTAACGCATTTACACCCGTGGGCAGACAAGCCTAATCCCACAGCCTCACATGCAAGAGTCTCCGCTAATGAGAATAACATAATCTCCAAGCCTAAGATGACAACGGGAATCTCCAAAGTATCTTTTTTATTGCGTAGACTTGTGACTTGTCTTCGCTATCGGTGTTTTTTTCTGTTTTTTTCTTTTCTTTTCTTTTTTCTGTTTTTTTTCTGTTTTTTTTTTTATTATTGTCTTCTTGTCTGTTGATGTTTTGTTTTATTTTTGTTTTGTTTTGTTTGTTCTGTTCGTTTCCATGTTTGTTTGTTTTTACCATCACTATAGCCATTATCAAAGGGATTATTGATTTTTATTGCTATAATTATCATTATCATCATTATCCTTATCATCATTATTTTTGTCACTTTTTATAGCATTATCGCTATCATCCTTATCATTATCACCATAATCTTCTTTTTAATCATTATCCTAATTGTCTCTATCATCATTATCATTACCATTATCCTCATTTCCATTAACATTATACCTTAATTAAACTAATAAGTACTTCATACACTTCATCATATCTAATTTCCTTCCAAAATACATCTTATGCTACATTAAAAGAAGAAAAAGATAAGAGAGGGTCATAAAATGAAAGAAAAAGGAAGGAGAGAAAGAGACAAACAAAGAAAGAGAGAAAAGGAAAGGACAGTAGTGGGAAAGAAGGAAATAAAGGAAAAGAGAAAGAAAGAAAGAAACCAAAAAGGAAAACGGGAAGAGGGAAGAAAAGAAAGAAAGAAAGAAAGAAAGAAAGAAAAAAAATAAAAAAAAGAAAGCAAAAAAAAAAAGAATAAAAGAAAATAAAAGAAAGAAAGATATAGAATTAGATAGATAGATAGATAAATAAATAGATAAATCTCGACTTAATTTCGTTATTCATTAAGTTATTCCGGTCCATTATCCGCTCATTACGGGGAACCAGTTGGAAAATATCGCTCCAACACAATTTATTAATTATGGTTCATTTTTATCTCCTGATTTGTTTCGAGGTAAAATATCACTCGAATCTCAGTAATTGGTGAGCCATTAAGAGCTGGTTTAAACGTGGATAATCATTGAGATCATTGGTAGTGAAATATATATAGAGACTATTTTTCTTTCTTTTTCTCTCTCTTTTTCTTTCTCTCTCTTTTTCTTTCTCTCTCTTAATCTTGATTCCTCTCTCTTCTTCTTTCTCCTTCTCTCAATTTCTTTCTCTATATATCTATCTATCTATATCTCTATCTATCTTTATCATCTATCTCTATCTCTATATTTATTCATCTATCTAACTCTCTCTCTCTCTCTGTCTGTCTCTATCTATCTATCTATCCATCTATCTATCTCTTTCTCTCTCTCTCTCTCTCTCTCTCTCTCTCTCTCTCTCTCTCTCTCTCTCTCTCTCTCTCTCTCTCTCTCTCTCTCTCTCTCTCTCGCTCTCGCTCTCTCGCTGGAAAGAAAGAAAGAAAGAAAAAAAAACACATTCACTTACCTCCTTAGTTCAGTTCGATATAATAGCTTTGATAAATTTGATAAAGAATTGGCCCTTGAGAACGAAAACTTTTTAACGAGAGCTGATGTTAAACAAACGATAGGAAATGAGATTGAATGATATAAAAGGGATACGTAATTACACTCGATATATGTTAATGGAAAAGGTGCCTTTGGATTTACGTATGGATAAATGATGATAAGAATATGATATTAAGAGTGCATCGAAGTTTTGTTCTCCTGTTCTCTATCTATCTGTGTATCTACCAGTTTGTCTGTCCGTCTGCTTGTTTGTCCAATCTGTTTATATAAATATGTTTATGTACTTATTTTTTTTCTGTTCTATCTTACCCTTCTTTCCTCCTCTTTTCACATTGTGTCTCACTCCCTTCCCTTCTTCCCTTACCCCCTCCCTATTCCTCTTTATTCTTCCTTCTTTCCCCTCCTTACCTCCCTCGTTCTCTTCTTCCCTCCCTGCCTTCCTCCCCATTCTCTCCTCCTTTCTCTATTCTCCTACCTATGTAAATATATGTAAATATATTTCTCTACTCTTTTCCATCTCTTGTTTCTCCTTTTTTACTTCTTCTCCCTCCTCCCCCTCCCTCCTCCTTCCCTTCCTCTATCCCTCCCTCCCTCCCTCTTCCCCACCACTTCCCCTCCCCAAATCTTCCCCACATCCTCTCCACCCATTCCCCTTCAGAGCACGTGCAGTCAGAGGTACCAACATCACCGCAAGAATAATTAGACCGTGATTAGCGTAGAGCACAGGGATGCCAACCCTTTCCTCGCCTCCCAAATCACAGCATCCTCGGGCTGTTGGGAAGACTTCTTAATTATATCCAATGTTATAATCAAGTAATAAAAGCAGATTTAATCTCCTATGATGGTGACTTGAATGTGTCGTTAATAAAAAAAAGAAAAGAAAATAGCATATGCGTACATTCCCTTCCTGCCAATAATATTCATTGGCAATATTAATCAATGTTAAGGATAGATATAAATATGTATGGGTATAATTCAATATGTTTAGATTAGATTGGGTCTATTGACAATTTTAGAATATGATGATTGATATCATGATGTAAATGAAGATAGGAATACTAAAAATACGTAAACTATATAAATGTGCACCAGTTTATCTTTACAAAATATTTCTTTCAATCGTAGACACAAAATGAAAAAGACAAAACATCAGAGAAAAAGAAAATAATGAAAATGAAAAATTTTATAACGATGATGATAATCTCCTCACACTTGTATCTCTTATTAAGTCTCTCTATTCTCCCCCACCCTCTCTCTCTCTCTCTCTCTCTCTCTCTCTCTCTCTCTCTCTCTCTCTCTCTCTCTCTCTCTCTCTTTCTCTTTCTCCCTGTTTTTTTTCTCTCTTTCTCTCTCTCTCTCTATCTCACCGCTTCTTCTTCTTCCCTCTCCCGCCTCTCTCTCCTTTCCAACACCTAATCTTATTCTTCACTTGAGCACTCTTTCAAAAAATCTTTACAAGTTGTTCACACCCACCGTGAATACGTTTCTTTTTTTTCCTTGCCTTTATTTTTTCCCTCTCTCTATCTCTCTCTTTATTTCTATCTCTCTCTCTCTTCCTCTCTCTCTCTCTCTCTCTCTCTCTCTCTTTCTTTCTCTCTTTCTCTCTCTCTCTCTCTCTCTCTCTCTCTCTCTCTCTCTCTCTCTCTCTCTCTCTCTCTCTCTCTCTCTCTCTCTCTCTCTCTCCTTCTCTCTAACCATCTATCTATCTATCTATCCACCTATCTATCTCTATCAGTCAGTCTTCTCTCTCAGTCAGCCGTTTTTCATTTGTGGGTGTCAGCTGGTGTGGGTTGGTTCTGCGTCCATCTCTCTCTTCGGGGAAACTTAAGAGACCTCACCGCCCGTGTCATTTGTCATGCTGGCTCTTTTCCTCGTCCTTCCTCGTCTCTCTCACTCTCTGTATTTGTCTGTCTGTCTCTCTGTTTGTCTGTCTGTCTGTCTGTTTACCTATCTGTCTGTCTATGTCTCTCTGTCTCTGTCTCTGTCTCTGTCTCTGTCTCTGTCTCTGTCTCTGTCTCTGTCTCTGTCTCTGTCTCTGTCTCTGTCTCTGTCTCTGTCTCTGTCTCTGTCTCTGTCTCTGTCTCTGTCTCTGTCTCTGTCTCTGTCTCTGTCTCTGTCTCTGTCTCTGTCTCTGTCTCTGTCTCTGTCTCTGTCTCTGTCTCTGTCTCTGTCTCTGTCTCTGTCTCTGTCTCTGTCTCTGTCTCTGTCTCTGTCTCTGTCTCTGTCTCTGTCTCTGTCTCTGTCTCTGTCTCTGTCTCTGTCTCTGTCTCTGTCTCTGTCTCTGTCTCTGTCTCTGTCTCTGTCTCTGTCTCTGTCTCTGTCTCTGTCTCTGTCTCTGTCTCTGTCTCTGTCTCTGTCTCTGTCTCTGTCTCTGTCTCTGTCTCTGTCTCTGTCTCTGTCTCTGTCTCTGTCTCTGTCTCTGTCTCTGTCTCTGTCTCTGTCTCTGTCTCTGTCTCTGTCTCTGTCTCTGTCTCTGTCTCTGTCTCTGTCTCTGTCTCTGTCTCTGTCTCTGTCTCTGTCTCTGTCTCTGTCTCTGTCTCTGTCTCTGTCTCTGTCTCTGTCTCTGTCTCTGTCTCTGTCTCTGTCTCTGTCTCTGTCTCTGTCTCTGTCTCTGTCTCTG
>BOPN01002499.1:26955-31955 GCA_017312705.2 Penaeus japonicus
TCTCTCTCTCTCTCTCTCTCTCTCTCTCTCTCTCTCTCTCTCTCTCTCTCTCTCTCTCTCTCTCTCTCTCTCTCTCTCTCTCTCTTTCTTTCTCTCTCTGTACCTATATACATATACATATATATATTTCCACCATCTTCTCTTTTCTCATTTGCGATAATTATTGATGAGACTGAGAAGTTATTGCTGATTGGCGGTTGTCCTCGCTCCTCATCTTTGTTTTCTTTTTATCTATTTTGCTTTTTATCTCTTCACTTTTGCTTTCTTTTTTAGTAATATTTCTCCTTTTCGTTCTCCTATGTCCTCCTCCTCTTCCTCTTTCTCGTCTTCAACCACCTAATGCTACTCCTCCTCTCTCTTCCACCTCCTCCCCCTCCTCCTCTTTTTACTCCTCCCTCTTTCACCTCCTCCCTCTCCTCCTCTTTTTCCTCCTCCCTCTTTCACCTCCCCCTCCTCTTCCTCTAAAATTATTATTCCCTTCTCCACCTCTTCCTCCTACTACTACTCCTCCTCCTTTTCCTTCTCCCTCTTCCACCTCCTCCATCTCCTCCTCTTTTTCCTCCTCTCTCTTTCACCTCCTCCTCCTTCTTTTCTTCTTCTTCCTCCCTTCTCCACCTCCTCCTCCTGCTATTACTACTATTCTTCTTCCTCTCCCTCCTCCTCCTCCTCCTCCTCCCTCCTCCACCTCCTCCTCCCTCCACCTCCTCCTACTCCTCCTCCTCCCTCCTCCACTTCCTCCTCCCTCCACCTACTCCTCCTCCTAATACTACTACTCCTCTTCTTCCTCCTCCCTCCTCCACTTCCTCCTCCTTTGCACCAAGCTGTTTTGCTTTATCCTTTCCTTTGCTCGTTTTCTGTAGCGGGTATCCCTGGTGTGTCGTTTGTAACAATCTGGCTTTAGGATCTTTTACTCTCTCTCTATCTCTCTCTCTCTCTCTCTCTCTCTCTCTCTCTATCTATCTATCTATCTATCTATCGATCTATCTATCTCTATCTCTCTCTCTATCTCTCTCTCTCTCTCATCGTTATCACTTGTAGTCACTTATCCTCATTATCATTATTAGTATTATCATTATCATTATTACTGTCATCGTTATTATTATTGTTATTAATGCTATTCCTATTATTACTATTATCATTATGATCATTGTCGTTCTTACTTTAATCACTACTATCAAAATGAGTATCATTTTAATTTTCTTCACTATCATTATCATTATTCTATCCTTATTATCACCATTATTGTCATTACCATTATTATCATTATCATTAGTATTACTATCATTGCTTTCATTATCATCCTCATCTTCGTTATTAGCATCACCATTACTATCATTATCATTATTATCACTATTTTTGTTATTATTGTTACTGTAATTATTTTTGATTGTTATTATCATAATCATTATTACAACAATTATAATTATCATCACTATCATCATCTTATTCTTGTTGTTATGATTATCATCACTACCACTACTACTGCTGCTACTACATTTACTATAACTATTGCTATTATTATTGTTACTATCACATCATCAGTATTATTACTATCATCATGGCGATCAATAACGATATTGTTATTTTTATTGTTATTATCATTATACCATCATGATGATTATTGATAGTATTATTGATGAAGGGAATGACGGAGGAGGAAAGGGGGGCAGTGGGAAAGGAGGGGAAGGAGGGGAGGAAGAGGAGAAGGTGGGATGAGGAGGGGAGGGGGGAAGAGGAAGGAGGGATGAGGAAGGGAATGGGGGAGGAGGAGGGGAAGGAGGGAGGAGGAGGAAAGGGGGGAGGATGAAGGGAAGGGAGGAGGGGTAGGGGTATGCTTTAGGATATGTTATGCTCACTCACTGTGCCCTCAACTCTTTGCCAACCCCCTCCCCACTTTTCCTTCCCCCCCTACTTAACCACTTACCCCCCTCCTCCCTCCCCCCTAAACCCTCCCTACTTAACCCTTACTCCCTCCCCCCTCCTCTCTCCCCCCTAATGCCTCCCTACTTAACCCTTACCCCCATCCCCCCTCCTACCTCCCCCCTAACTTCTTCCCCTCTACCCCCTCCCTACTTAACCCTTACCCCTTCCCCCCTCCTCCCTCCCTCCTAACTTCTTCCCCTCTACCCTTTCTCTACTTAACCCTTACCCCCCATCCCCCCCTTTCCCCTTCCCCCTCACTACTTAACCCTTACCCCCTCCCCCCTCCTCCCTCCCTCCTAACTTCTTCCCCTCTACCCCCCTCTCTACTTAACCCTTAACCCCTATCCCCCCATCCCCCTTTCCCCCATCCCCCCCCCCCCCCTTCTTTCAGCCAGCCTTCGAAAAACCGTCATCCAATATTCGGCGGTCGTGATGTGACGTTTGATGTTAAATAATTCCGAAGCCTGACGTGACATCGCCTCTGAAACGATGTGGGGGAGGGGAGAAGAAGATTTGAAGGGCCAGGGGGAGGGAAGAAAGAGGAGAGGGAGGGAAGAGAGTAGAGAAAAAGAGAGAGAGAGAGGGTGGGAGAGAATGTAGGGAGGGGGTGGGAAGAGAGAGAGAGGGAGAGAAAGTAGGGAGGGGGTAGGGAGAGAGAGAGAGAAGGAGAGAAAGTAGGGAGGGAGTAGGGAGAGAGAGAGAAGGAGAGAAAGTAGGGAAGGGGAAGGGAAAGAGAGAGAAGGTGGTGGGGAGGGGGGCAAGGAAGAGAGAGAGGAGAGGAAATCAGAAGATAAGAAAAAGAAATGTAATCGAAAAGAAAAAGGAAAGGAAAGTGAGAATAAAGAAAAAAAAAAAGGAAAATAGATGAAACACACGAACAAAAATGAAAAAGAGAAGGTAGAAAAATATATAAAAAAAACATCATCATGACATCATGAAAAAAAAAGAATCAGTAAAGATAATGATAACAAACAAATGAATAAATAGATCAAATCACCCGATGCAACACGCCGTCGTCCCAGCCGCACGACCTCTTAACCCCAAAAGCCTGATCTGCAACAGCAAGACCAACACACAACGTACATATCATTCTTAGAAATGAAACGGCCGCTCCCAATGCTCACTCGACTCGACCAGCATCCCAGAAGAGCAGCACCGATGCGCCATTTGAATAAGAATGATAGGAAAACGAGAAAGAAAAAATAATAACAACACTATGAAACTATGAAAGAAGGATATATTTTGCTCTGTGTTATTTTTTTTTATTATTATTTTTTTTTTCTAATTTTTCCTCGAAGTTGAACGGTACTTGGGGAAGGCAACGGGACGAGACAATGCAAGGAGGGGCGGCGGTGAGGGGTGGGGGTGGGGGTGGGGGGTGGGGGGTCTCGCGCGTGATCAAAAAATGAACACGGTTTGTGATCGGCACGTAAGGAGGTGGGATGGGGAGGGGGGTTGTAAGGAGGGAGGGAGGAGGAGGAGGGAGGGAGGAGGAGGGAGGGGGGGGGAGGGAGGAGGAAGGAGGAGGAGGGAGGAGGGAGGAGGAAAACTGAGGGGGGAGGTGGAAGTGGAGGGGAGGGGGAGAGATAGAGAAGAGGATAAGGTTTAGCAAGAGGTAGTAAGGAGGAGATGGGAGAGAGGAGGAGGAAGAAAAGAGGAAAGAAAAAAAAGGAAAAGAGAAAGATGATAAGAATATAAGATAAGAGAGAGAGAAAGAGAAAAAAAAGGAAAAGATGAGTTTGATTGAGGGGAAAAGGGGAGGAGGGAGAAGCAAAAGGAGATGGAGAGAGCAAGAAAAAAAAAGGAGAGAGAGCAAGAGAAAAAAAAGAGAGGGGGAGGGAAGGAAGAAGAAAGAGAAACGTGTAGAGGTGACGGGAGGGGGGGGGGGGGGGGGGGGGAAGAGGGAGAAGCAGCTATGCGGTACGAGGTAAGCAAGCCTTCCATAATGTATGTAATATCTTGAGAACAGTTTCCTCCCTTGGGGTGTATCGTGTAAGCCAAAGTGCCGACTAGAATATTATCTTTTTTGGTCTGTGACGCGACCCTTTTTCTTGGGACCTCGAGATGTTATATTTATAGGAGTGAAAGAGAACTACCTATCCTCTGTTCTTTTTAGGGGGAGGGGGGAGGGCATGAGGTGATCGTGAGCGTGCTGACTATGGGTGAGGTCGTCGTGGGGGCGTTGAGTGTGGGTGATGTTTAATAGGCGCGTTGAGTGTGGGTGAGGTCGTAGGCGCGCTGTGTGTGGGCGGGATAGTGGGCACGATTGAGTGTGGATGAGGTCGTGGGCGTGAATGAGTGTGGGTGATGTCGTGGGTAAGCTGAGTGTGGGTGAGGTCGTGGACGCGCTGAGTGTGGGTGTGAGGTCCTTGTCGCGCTGTGTATGGGCGCGATTGAGTGTGGGCGGGGTCGTGGGCGCGATTGAGTGTGGGCGAGGTCGTTGGCGCGTTGAGTATAGGCGGGAAAGGAAGGTTGTCGTGGGCGCGTCGAGTGTGGGCGAGGGAGAAGGTTCGACGTTTAATCCTCCCTCCAGAACTATAAGAGATGTTATTGAATTATCCAAAGATCTGACCTTTAAAAATACATTGTTATCGGAGGGAGAGAAGGAGGGGGTGAGGGCGTGAGAATGAGAGGGAGAGGGGGAAGGAGAAGACAAAGGGAAAGGGGAAAGAGAGAGGGGGAGAGGGAAAGGGAGAGGGATAGAGACAGGGACAGAGAGACAGGGATAGGGGCGGTGAGGAGAAGGAGAGGGAGCGGGAGAGGGACAGGGAGAAGGAGAGAGAGAGAAGGAGAGGGAAAAAGGAAATTGGAAATGTGCGTTGGATTTGTGATAATGTCCTTAATGAAAAACTTTTCGAAAGGCCTCATTACCACTCTCTCCCCTTGCTATCATCTCCTGCCGGGTGCCTTCCGATGGCAACTTTGATTTCGCGTTTACGATCTCTGCTGATTGTTCGGGCAATGCCGTTCTCACGCATAGAGGCATTCATAAACACATGCACTTGTGCATAGATAAATACACACACTCACGAACACACACACACACACACACACACACACACAAACACACACACACA
>BOPN01002499.1:46955-49455 GCA_017312705.2 Penaeus japonicus
GAGAGAAGGGCGACACTCGAGCAGCCATTGTTAGCGTGAGGCGGGTCGTTCCGCCATCGCAGGCAAGCATCTAGAAGCTCAAACGACTGCACACTGCTTTTAATTGATAATCCAAACACAGCATGAGTTATTTAAATTGTTAACTCACAGACTCGAGCCTGTGGCTTGTAAACTCTGTTTCTTAGTTATACAAGTGGCAAAGCCGGGCACCTAATTAAATGTAAACAAAAAATAAAAAAATATTTAAAAATCTCTCCTCTCCCCTTCTCCCCCTCCCTCCCTCCCCCTTTAAAAAAAAAGAAGAAAAAATTAAGAAAGATATTTCGGGAGAAGAAAGTTAAAAAGTTGAAATTGTGATTTTAAATTGTTACTTCGCCAAGGAGGTACAGAACACCATCTGTGTTTAGTTGTTTGTTCATGTTAAATATTGATTTAGTCAACAATGGAAGCCTGTACCACCGAGTGTAACTGTATTCGACTGAATTCTTTAAACATCATTAATAATTACATTCCCTCCTCCTTTTTTCCTTCTTTTTTCTAGTTCATTTTATGATATCCTTGGCTTTTGAATTTTCAAATGGCTTTTTGAAATGTCGGCGTCGGTGAAGAAGTCGGAAAAAGATTGATTTTGGAATGTTCTTTTCTCTCATGTTTGAACGGCCTTTTTTTTTGGGGGGGTGGGTTGAATAATTCACCTTATAATTATCACTCACTTTTATTTCCTTCTTTGTTTATTTATGTCTCCATTATTTGTTTATCTATTTTCATTCAATCCTTTATTCATCTGGTCATTCATCTATCTATCAGTTTATCTATCCAACCCATCTATTTATTCCCACATCAATGTTCTTCGTGACATCTTGTTCATCTCACTCTATACAATTATTCATCCATTCATTATTCTATTCATCTATTCATCCATTCATTAT
The DNA here is from genome assembly GCA_017312705.2 of Penaeus japonicus. Lineage (NCBI taxonomy): Eukaryota > Metazoa > Arthropoda > Malacostraca > Decapoda > Penaeidae > Penaeus > Penaeus japonicus. The sequence continues at coordinate 47,885 of BOPN01002499.1, forward strand.
TCTATTCATCTATTCATCCATTAATTATTCTATTCATCTATTTCATTCCTTTTTTACTTACGAAAGAAAATCTAATGTTTTCCACGACGATAAACATCCTAATCTGCTAATCTAAATAAACTAAACAAGGAGACATGACTTTATGTTGAATGTCTTCGTATCTTTATTTGCGCGTTTTTGCTTCTTCTTTTTTTTCTCTTACTCTCTTTGTCACTTTTTCTTTGTCTTTCTCTTTCTCTCGCTCTTTATCTCTCTTTCTTTGTCTTTTTTTCGCTATTTCATTCTTACTCTCTTCTCTCTCTCTCTCTCTCTCTCTTTCTTTCTCTTTCTTTCTCTTTCTCTCTATTTCTCTCACTCTCTCTATTTCTCTCTCTCTCTCTCTCTCTCTCTCTCTTTTTTTTTTTTTTTTTTTTTTTTTGGTTTTTTTTTTTTTTTTTTTTTTTTTTTTTGGGGGGGGGGAGTGAATAATTAAACTTATGATTATCATTCACTTTTATTTTCTTTTTTGTTTATTCATATCTTCATCATTTGTTTATGTATTTATTCAGTTCCTTTACTCTCATATAGCTTTTCATTCAATCTTTTATTCATCTGGTCATTCATCAATCTATCAGTTTATCTATTCAACCCATCTATTTATTCCCATATCAATCCTCTTCGTCACATCTTGTTCATCTCACTCTATACAATTATTCATCCATTCATTATTCTATTCATCTATTCATCCAATCATTATTCTATTCATCTATCCATCCATTCATTATTCTATTCATCTATCCATCCATTCATTATTCTATTCATCTATTCATCCATTCATTATTCTATTCATCTATTCATCCATTCATTATTCTATTAATCCATTCATCCATTAATTATTCTATTCATCTATTTCATTCCTCTCTTACTTACGAAAGAAAATCTAATGTTTTCCACGACGATAAACATCCTAATCTGCTAATCTAAATAAACTAAACAAGGAGACATGACTTTATGTTGAATGTCCAACCAATCACGAGTGACCTGAGCTGCAGTGTCGCTGCATGCACCGACGTCAGGGCAGGACATCGGGCAGAAGCACTGCACACCATTCAATCAGGTCGCATGTTACCACTGACCTACCTCGCGAGTCGTGTCCCCGTGTACCTGTCCGGTTACACAAACGCACCTGCACCCACACACACAGCGTAATATACATTTACTTACATAAACAACATTCACATTTACAAAAATACAATTACATCAATCCTAGCTAATCTCGCAGTTGTGACATAACCCCCCGGTTTCTTCAAAATAATCTTCCTTGAAAAGAAGATTATTTTGACAAGAGAACACAACTGCGAGATGTACACAAGCCTAAGCTAAACTGCGCTTCCAACAAGGGCGCACATCGCGACCCCGGAGCCCCGATGACGGTAGTGACGTTGCTCCTGGACCTGCCCTTCCGTCATCCGCGCTGCTCCGACAGTCACGGTCTCGTCTACGGCCCATCACGATACGCTGGGTACTCGTCCTTGGCAGCTGCGCTGGAAAAACTTCCTCTGGGAGTGACTCCTTCTCTGCCAGCAGCTCCT
>BOPN01002499.1:56955-66955 GCA_017312705.2 Penaeus japonicus
CCTCCCTCTCCTTTTCGTCTTCGGAATTCGTTTTCTCTATCTCTTTCTCTCTCTCTCTTTCTCTCTCTCTCTCTCTCTCTCTCTCTCTCTCTCTCTCTCTCTCTCTCTCTCTCTCTCTCTCTCTCTCTCTCTCTCTGTCTCTCAATCTGTCTCTGTTTGTATGTATGTGTGTGCTGTGTATGCGTGTGTTGTGTGTGTGCGTGCGTGCGGAATTCACTTACAATGAAAATTGATTTTGTTTCGGTCGATTGAAACAGCATCCCTCTCTGCCACCCCCCCCCCCCTTAAAAACACATATAGAGAATCCATCAACTATCAATTCTCATCTCGAAAATACTACATATCCGTACTTATCTTCATGTTTTTTTTATCCACTTTAGCACAATACATTTCTTCTTACTTTTACAATTTCCTTTTTATTATTATTCTCATTCGTCCATGACATGCAAATCTCTGAAGTTTATTGTTTATTCAATACTGACCTTTTTGTTTGGTTTGGGTCTTTTGTTCACTTTGCATAAAGGATTAGATGACCTTTGCGTATACTTGATTTGGTATAATTTTCTTTTCGTTCAATTTGATTCTCTTTATTCGAGTTTATTTTCTTTACATTTCTTGCAGCTCCCATTACTGAAGATTCAAGGAGCTTTGGAGTTTATATGTAACAATGATTATGGTATTTGTATGTAATCTTTATTCCAGTTGAAATTGTAATAATGAGGAGGAGGAGGATAATGATACTGATAACAATGATAATGTTAACAATAACAATAATAATGATAGCAATAATAATCATGATATTGATAACGATCATTATAATAAAAATAATAATGGTGATAATATAATTGGTGATGAAGCAATAACAATAACAATAATGAAACTACAAATAGTAATAACAATGACAATAATAATAACATTAATATCATAGTAACAATAAAATGATAATGATAACAACAACAACAATAAGAACACCCACAGAATAAATTAGTTCACGAACTTATCATCACAATATCCATTCACATCATTATATTTGTTTGCATCATCTGAGTTTTATCTTAAATCATGTTTCCTTGACTGGCCTTGTCTTCCTTGATTTTGCCTTTTTAGATCCTCATAATTTAAAATACATATAATTATGATATGTTCATTGTGGTGACCTTGTTTTCCGGGGTATGCATACAAGAAATTATTTATCATCACATAGCTAAATGCCTTGATATACCTTCAGATTAAGAATACTCTTTTGACATATTTGTATTAAGTATACACTTTAGTTTTATTAGTACGTCAGTAGAATATACATAATTAATCTTAATTAACTTTGATTCAATATATTGCTTGACTTCATATGACTTTCATATTCCCGAGCGCTCCCGGATTTACATTCCCTACGTCTTCAACTAAAATATTTTAGAAAATACATCTTATTTTCATCACAACATTCTCTGAATACCAGACACAAACATACACGCAAACAAATGTGTGTATGTGTGTGTGTGTGTGTGTGTGTGTGAACATACATCCATCCATACACATATTTCTATCTATCTAACTTTTAATAAATATAGTTCCCCTAAATGACGCCCAGCACCCCCTTGCCCCGTGTCCCCGCAGATGGACCTGTCGAAGCCCAGCCAGGTGGTGCTCCAACGGGTCGAGTTCAACGCCTCGGGTCAGTACCGCTGCGAGGTCTCGGCCGAGGGACCTGACTTCAACACCGTCATCGCCCAAGGGAGGATGATCGTCGTGGGTGAGTTTAAGGGTGATTCCAGGGTGATTCAGGGTGTGGGAAGTTTTTTTTTTTTTTTTTTTGGAATCAGTGGGGGTAAGGTGGGTAGGTGGGTATCAGGTTTGTAAGGTTGGTAGGGCTGGTATGAGGGCGGGGTCAGGGTGGATCAGGGTGGATTAGGTAGTGGTAACCTGAATCAGGGTGGAAATAGAAACAGGAAAGGCTTATGAGTTCTGACCCAGCTGTGATTCAAGAAAGAAATGTCGTACTTTAGCTTACTATAAACCGAGCCTAATTGAGTAGAGTTTACCCTACAGAATCTAACCAAGCCATATGCAACAGGACAAAACCCGTTTTTATTTTTCATAAGCTATTTGTTATGAATGAGTTCTACTGGTCTACAATGGACGGAAATGTCGTAAGGGATGTAAAAAGCGTAGAGAAAAGAGGAAGGGATGTAGATGAAATATTGTTGATTGCTCCCCCTTCCCCCCTCAAAAAATTGCATCATAAGAATTTTGGGAAAAAAATAAAAATGCTAAAAGGAATAATAATTAATATTTCTATATAGAATCGTGTTCCCTAAAACATTTCCATTAAATGTTATCCCAAAGTGGCTGCAGACAGACTGACTTAGAATAATAGCTCTCGGATGTAATATATATCCATTATCAGTTCAGGGTAATTTTTAATTAAGTTATTAAATGATCGGCAATTAATGAGTTAATTCTGTGGTAGGTAGCAGTGTATACAAACAGAACTGTAGCCCTGAATTTCATTTGAATCTTTTTTTTTTTTTTTCAATTTTCACAGAGCCTTTTTTTCTGAGTGAGGGGGGGGGAGTTATAATAATCCTCGCATGACTAAACTTCTAGTTTGTGTTGGATTACGAATCATTGATAGGTAATCACTGATTGGCGAATACTCACGTCATTATCCCAATCATGGTTTGATGATTGGCCGTGTCGTTAGAGGCTTATGATAATTAGCAGGACCGTAATGTGTTTTTTGTGATTATGTGATATTTGAGTTTATATGATATGTGTATCATGTAGAGAGGGAAGGGAGGAGGAGGGAAAGGGATGAGAAGGGAGATAAAGAAAGAGGAGACGAAGGGAGGGAGAAGAAGAGGAAAAGAATGAGAAGGGAAGTATAGAAAGGGAAGACGAAGTGAGGGAGGAGAAAAGGGAAGAGAGAGAGGAAGGCGGTAGAGAAAGAGGAGACGAATGGAGGGAGAAGAAGAAGAAGGGGATGAAAAGGGAGGTAGATAAAGGGAAGACGAAGGGAGGGGAGAGAAAAGGGAAGAGAGAGATGGGGAGTAGAGATAGAGGAGACGAAGGGAGGGAGAAGAGGGAAGGAAAGGTAATGGGAATAGAAGAGGGGAGGACGAGAGGAGAATAAAAGTGAAAAGGAGAGAAGAAAGACAAAGGGAAGAAAAATGAGGGCGAGGAGGTGACAGAAAGGAAAATGACAGAAGGCAACGAAGAGGAGGAGGGGGAAAGGGAAAAGGAGTAGAAGATAGTCAAGGGAGAAGAGGGGAAGGAAGGGGATCGGGACGGAAGAAATGGAGCACTTACTTGTGCTTCGTTGAGAATATAGCAGCATGAATACAAAGATAACGAGAGAGGGAGAGGGAGAGAGAGAGGGAGAGAGAGAGAGAGAGAGAGAGAGAGAGAGAGAGAGAGAGAGAGAGAGAGAGAGAGAGAGAGTAGTAGGAGAGGGTACGACAGAGAGACAAATTGAAAGACAGAAACAGGGAGCAAATGAGGAGGCAAGCCAGAGCAAGAGTAGGTGGTGAAGAGAGACAGAGAAAAAGGAGAGGCGGAGTTAAAAGAGACAGTCAAAGAGAGATTACGTCAGTGTGCGTGAGAAAGAGAGATAGAATAGGAGTGGATGTAGAAAAGGCAGAAAGAGAGACAGACAGACTGGCAGACAGTGGGAAAGAGAGAGAGATTAGTAGATATGAATATGTACTTTATTAAACTTGCGTCGCGTATTCAAACTGAGAGTGGAATTTTAATATATATCTTACAAGCGTGGTTGCCAGAAGATGGTCATTTTCCTTCTCCCCTTTGCTGCCCTTCCCCCGTCCCTTGTCCCCGGTCCACTTTTCCCTCCACCCCTTCCTCCTTACCCTTACCCTTTTTTTCCTCTCCTCATTGCCCTCCCCCATCCCCTGTTCCCCTTACCCTTAACCTCATCCTTCCCCTTCCCCCTCCCCTGTTCCCATTTCCCCTTCCCCTTTCCCCTCCCTTCTACCACCCCCTAAAGAATAAAAGAAAGAAAAAGTAAGATAGAGAAGGAAAAATACATTATAAGATATAAAACAAAAACTGGTCGAACAAATCTACGGGAATGTGTCGCCTTGTTTAAATACAGACATTCACAATTATTATTTCACTTTTCCCCATGCGTTAAGTATCCATGTCTAAGTGGTGAAAATCCTTTCTTTTGATGTGATAATGGAAGAAGTGTTAGATTATAATAAAAAAGGGAAAGAGTTAAAGAAGATGCACAGGAAGGAGGAGAAACGACAAGGGCATAAAGAACTTACGATGAAGATTGGTTAATGAAAAAAATATGAATTAATGAGCGACTTTTTGGATTTGATTGTAAGGGTGCGATTGGGAATGGTAAGTGTGTGTGTGTGTGTGTGTGTGTGTGTGTGTGTGTGTGTGTGTGTGTGTGTGTGTGTGTGTGTGTGTGTGTGTGTGTGTGTGTGTGTGTGTGTGTGTGTGTGTGTGTGTGTGTGTGTGCCTATGTGTCATTATGATTCTGTGTGCAGATCTATGTATGTGTTATTATGTATGTAAGTTTAGATCAGTTTATGTGTGCGTGTATGTTTATTTAAACGTGTGTTCATATGTACGTATGTAAGTGCTTGTGCGTCTGTCTCTCTATATACCTGTATATGCATCGGTTGAATATAACATACTAACGAGTAATTCAGAATAATAAATTGTGCTATCTTTATCTACTTGATTTCACATTCTTTCATGATAATATTTCGTCACATGAATATGCGATCCCTTATTTTTCTTTAATTATTCTCTCCTCGACATTTCGTGGTGTTTTGCTAATGAGTTTGTTAATGAGTTTTTTTTTTTCTTTTCTTTTCTTTTAAATGAGATATAACGCTTATATTCCCGCGCAGACAAAAAGGATATTAATATATATATAACACTGAAACAAAAATTACAAATTAAATAACGGGGCAGCTGAGTGTCCTGTCGCATCTCTCCGGCTCATTCGTGCCTGCCAGGATAAGTGTGAGTAAGCATGCACTCAAGGGAGACAGCTCTTTCAAACTAAGAGTAATTAATCTAGAATATTCTAGAATACGTAACATCACCATACTATAAATATTCTCCCCATAACCCGTCCTCCTCTTCCTTTTCCTCCTCTTCTTCCTCGTCTTTCTCCTCTTCCTCCTCTTCTTCCTCGTCTTTCTCCTCTTCTTCCTCCTCCTCCTCCTTCCCTTCCTCTTTCTCCTCGTCCTCTTCCTCTTCCTTTTCATCCTACTCCTACTCCCCCTCTGCCTCCTCTTCCTCATCCTCCTCTTACCGATCCTTCTTCTCCTCTTTCACTTCCTCCTCCTACTTTTACTCCTCTCCTTCCTAATCCTCTTCCTGTTCCTCATTCTCATCCTTATCCTTATCCTCCTCCTCCTTTTCTTCCTCCTCTTCCTTTTCTTCCTCATCCTCCTCTTCCTCTTCCTCCCTCTCTTCATCTTCTCCTTCCTCCTCCTTCCCTTCTTTTTCTTCTTCCTCTTCCTCTTTCTTCGCCTATTCCTCCTCCTCTTCCTTCTTCTCCTTCTCCTCTTCCTATTCCTCCTACTCTTCATATTCTTCTTCCTCCTATTATTCTTATTCTTATTCCTGCTCCTCCTACTTCTCTTTTTCTTCCTCCTCCTTTTCTTCTTCTTCTTCTTCTTTTTCCTCCTCCACCCCTTCTTCTTCTTCCTCCTCTCCCTCTTCCTCCCCCTCTTCATCGTCCTCTTCTTCCTCCCTCACTTCTTTTTCTTCTACCTCTTCCTCCTTCTTCGCTAATTCCTCCTCCTCCTCCTCTTCCTCTTACTCCTTCTCCTTCTGTTCCTCCTCCTCTTCTTCTTCTCCTCCTTCTCTTCTTCCTTCTCCTTCTCCTCCTCCTCCTCTTCCCCCTACTCCTTCTCCTCCTTTTCCTCCTCTTCCCCCTCCTTCTTCTCCTCCTTCTTCTCCTCCTCCTCCTCCTCGCCCTCCTCTTCCTCCTCCTCTTCTCCTTCTTCTTCTTCTTCTTCTTCTTCTTTTACTCCTCCTCCTCCTCCTCCTCTTCCCCTTCCTCCTTCACCTCCTTCTTCTCTTCCTCCTCCTCCTCCTCCCCCTCCTCCTTCTCCTCCTCCTCCTCCTCTTCTTCTTCCTTCTCTTCCTCCTCCTCCCCCCCTTTCTCCTCCTCCTCTTCCTCTTACACTTCTTCCTCTTCTTCTCCTCCTCCCCCCCTTCTCATCCTCCTCTTCCTCTTACACTTCTTCCTCTTTTTCTTCTTCTCCTCCTCCTCCTCTTCCTTCTCCTCGTCCTCCCCCCCCCCTTCTCCTCCTCCTCTTCCTCTTACACTTCTTCCTCTTCATCTCCTCCCTCCCCTCCCCCCCTCTTCTCCTCCCCTCCCCTCTTCCCTCTCACACTTTTTCCTCTTCTTCTTCCTCCTCCTCCTCCTCCTCTTCCTTCTCCTCCTCTCCTCCCCCTCCCCTTCTCCCCTCCTCCCCTCTTCCTCTTACACCCTTCCTCTCTTCTCCCCTCCCCTCCTTCTCCTTCTCCTCCTCCTCCTCCTCTTCCACTTCTTCCTCTTCTTCTTCTCCTTCTCCTCCTCCTCCTCTTCTTCTTCCTCTTTCTCTTCTCCCTCTTCTTCTTCCTCTTCTTCTTCTCCCTCTTCTTCTTCCTCTTCTTCTTCTCCTTCTCCTCCTCCTCCTCCCCCTCCCCCTCCTCCTCCTCCTCCTCCTCCTCCTCCTCCTCCACTCCCCCTTCTTCTTCTTCTTCTCCTCCTCCTCCCCTCCCCCTTCCCCCTCCTCCTCCTCCTTCCCACTCCTTTCCTCTTCTTTTCTCCTCCCTCCTCCTCCTCCTTCTCCTCCTCCCTCTCCTTCTCCTCCTCCTCCTCCTCCTCCTTCTTCTTCTTCTTCTTCTCCTCCTCCTCCCTCCCCCCCCCCCCCTCTCCCTCCTCCTCCTCCTCCTCCTCTTCCACTTCTTCCTCTTCTTCTTCTCCTTCTCCTCCTCCTCCTCCCCCTTCCCCCCCTTCTCCTCCTCCTCCTCCTCTTCCACTTCTTCCTCTTCTTTTTCTCCTTCTTCCTCCTCTTCCTCCTTCTTCTTCTTCCTCTTCTCCTTCTCCTTCTCCTCCTCCTCCTCCTCTTCCACTTCTTCCTCTTCTTCTTCTCCTTCTCCTCCTCCTCCTCCTCCTCTTCCTTCTCCTTCTCCTTCTCCTCCTCCTCTTCCTCTTTCTTCTTCTCCTACTCCTTCTCCTCCTCCTCCTCCTCCCCCCTCCTCCTCCTCCTCCTCCTCCTCCTCCTCTTCCACTTCTTCCTTTTTTTTCTTCTTCTTCTCCTCTCCTCTCCTCTTCCACTTCTTCCTCTTCTTCTTCTCCTTCTCTTCCTCCTCCTCCTCCGTAGGAAATAGTCCTACGGTGTCGTAATCGTCGTCGTATGAACGAGTGTAATTCCTAGATTCCGGAGCACCCTTGCCTCTTTCGCTCTTTGCGTCTTTCCTTGTTTTCCTCGGTCTGTGTGTCTTGTCTGTCTCTGTTTGGCTGTGTCTGTGTTTGTGTGTCTTTGTTTTTTGGGTTTTTTATTTCTATTTCTCTCTTTCTCTCTCTCTCTCTTTTGTTTTCTCTTTCTTTCTCTTTCTCGCTATCTCATTCTCGCTCTCTTTCTTTCTCTCGTTCTTTCTCTCTTTCTCTCTCTTGATCTCTCTTGATCTCTCTTGTTATCTCGCTCTCGCTCTCTCTCTATCTTTCTGTTTCTCTCTCTATCTTTCCCTCTCTCTCTCTCTCTCTCTCTCTCGCTCGCTCGCTCGCTCAGTCGCTCTCTCTCTATTCCGCTCCCTCCCTCCCTCCATCCCTCTTCTCCTACTCTCCCTTCCATCTCCCTACCTTTCCTCTTCTCTCCCTCTCTTCATTCCCCTCATACACCCTCCCTCCCTCCTTCCACGTTCCCCGTCCTTCCCCTCCCTCCACTCCCTCCTTCTCCCCCCTCCCTCTACTCACTCTATCTCCACTCCCTCCCTCCATCTCCACTCCTCCCCCACCCCCTCCTTCTTCACCCCTTCCTTCCCCACCCTTTCTTTCTCCACCCCTCCCTCTCCGTCCTCTTTCTCCTCCCCTTCTTTCTCCAACCCCTCCTTCTCCACCCCCACCTCTCCTTCTCTACCCCTCCTCTCTTTCTCCATCCCCTCCCTCCACTCATCTCTCCCTCCACCCCCTCCCTCTCCTTCCTCTTTCTCCACCCCCTCTTTCTCCAACCTCTCCTTCTCCACCCCCACCTCTCCTTCTCTACCCCTCCTCTCCTTTCCAATCCCCTCCCTCCACTCATCTCTCCCTCCACCCCTTCCTTCTCCACCCCCTCCTTCTCCCCCCTCCCCCTTCTCCTTCTCCCCCCCCCGCCCATCTCTCCCTCCACCCCGCTCTCCTTCTCCTCCCCTCCCTCCACCCCTCCTTCTCCCCCCTCCCCCTTCTCCTTCTCCCCCCCCGCCCCTCTCTCCTCCTCCACCCCCTCCCCTCTCTACCGGAACGCTGTGGTATGCATGACACAGAGCCCACGTAACGACCATCTATAATGCCCTAGTTAGACAGTGATTACGAGCCCAGTTGCTGCGGGATACTGTTAATGATGATTGTGTTTGTGACTTGTTAATGTGAGTGTTTGATGGCGGCCGGGTAGGGGGTAGGGGGGATGGAGGGGTAAGGGGGGGAGGGGATGGAAAGGGGGCTAAAAGGAGGAAGGGTAAAGGGGAAAGGTAGGATTTAGTGCGGGTGTGGGTACGTGGGGGGAGGGGGGAGGGGGAGGGGTGAAGTGTGTGGGGGGGGGGAAGGTTAAAAGAGGTTGAGGAGGTTGAGTTGGTTAGGGTAGGGTATTTAGGGGGTGAGGTGGAGGGGAGGAGGGGGAAGGGATGTATAGGAATAAAGAAGGGGGGGGAGGGGGGTAAAGGAAAGGTACGGTATGGGTATGTCGGGGGGAGGGGAAGGAGGGGGGAGGTTGGGGTTAGCTGCTGATGAGCGTGAGTCTCCAGTTTAGTATTTATTTCATCACGGATCTTTATGTCGTTATGAGAGGGGGATATATTTTTAATGCCAGACCATCATTGCGTTGTTGTTTTTCGCTCTCTCTCTCTCTTAGTATCTATCTATCTATCTTTCTATCTATCATTATGTATGCTTATATATCGTCTCTATCTATCTATCTCTCTATCTATCTATCTATATGTATGATTATATATCGTCTCCATCTATCTATCTATCTATCTACCTATCTATTCATATGTATATTTATATATCGTTGTCTATATCTCTTTATCTATCGATCTATTTGTTTAATCATCTCTATCTATAGTTGTTTCCATATATCTGTCTGTCTATCTGTCTGTCTGTCTCTCTATCTTTATCTACTTATCTAGCTATCTGTTTGTCTGTATATTTACCTATCTATCTGTCTCTTTATTTATATCATTTTCCTGACTTATTCATTTACATTTCTTTTCCTTTACTATATATTTTTTTTTATTATTATTCTGTATATTTCTCTTTTGCTCTTACTTTTTCTCGTTCCTTCTCTCTCTCTCTGTTTCCTTTTCGCCTTCTCTCCCAGGTATTTCCTTTATTTTCCGTTCTCTCTATATATATATGTATCTATCTATCTATCTATCCATCCATCCATCCATCTATCTATCTATCTATCTATCTATATATATATGTATCCTTCTATCTATCTATCTATCTATCTATCTATCTATGTATCCTTCAATCTCTCTATCTCTATCTCTCTATCTATCTATCTATTTAATTATCTCTCCTCTCTCTCTCTCTCTCTCTCGCTCTCTCTCTCTCTCTCTCTCTCTCTCTCTCTCTCTCTCTCTCTCTCTCTCTCTCTCTCTCTCTCTCTCTCTCTCTCTCTCTCTCTCTCTCTCTCTCTCTTTCTCTCTCTCTCTCTCTCTCTCTCTCTCTTTCCTTCTCTCTCCCCTACCCTCTTCACGCTCATGACTCACCCTCTCCCTCCTCTCCCCCCCCCCACAGAACCCCCTACCTCCGGCCCGGTGA
>BOPN01002499.1:81955-86955 GCA_017312705.2 Penaeus japonicus
AATATATCATTGCTTGGAATTATTACTGTAATTAACCCCTTTTTTTCCGAATGAAAATAATGTCCTTTCTGTCAGCCTTCTTCATCGTTACGAGCTTTTCTGTGTATATTTATGTACCATAATATTGTGCCAAATGTATATATCGATATATATATACGATAGAGACTAGGATCAAAAGGATATTCTGTTGCCGGTGTTCTTCATCACAGCTAATCATGTTTCATGTAAAGATATTGCAGAAAGTTGCACTGTTACCTCCAAGGGTATCGATATGCATAATAAATATTATAAAGGTTATGAGATTGTTTATTTATCCTTGAATTAAAGCCTGAATTGCATTGGCATCCTTTGAGATGCATATGGGATGCATTCTCTCTCTCTCTATCTATCTATCTATCTATCTATCTATCTATCTATCTATCTATCTATCTATCTATCTATCTATCTATCTATCTATCTATCTATCTATCTATCTATCTATCGATCTATCTATCTATCTATCTATCTATCTATCTATCTATCTATCTATCTATCTATCTCTCTCTCTTCCCTCTCTCCCTCTCCCTCTCCCTCTCCCTCTCCCTCTCCCTCTCCCTCTCCCTCTCCCTCTCCCTCTCTCTCTCCATCCCCCCTCCCCCACCCTCACTTTACTCCTCCCTCTTTCCCTCACCTCCATCCCATCCCCAAACTCTCCATCCCATTACCAAAGCCATTGTATCGAGAAGAAAAAAATAATCAATACAACAGCAACAACCTCACCTAACACCAGAGGATATGCGATAACGATAAACATATAGATGAATATTGGAGGCTCCATATCACACCTTGTTTACCAGCCTGTCGACAACAGAGATAACTCCCGTTTTACTGTTACTGTCACCCATTTGGAATCGCCTGTGTAGGTGTACAGACCTTTAAAGGTAGATACTATAGGTGCCAAAAGTTTGAATTGTATTTTGTAATTCATTGGAAATGTTATGATTGAAATATGTGATTTCTTATTGCACTGTTTGTATGTGGGAGATTATCTGTGATAGCATAATGTAGATGATAGTAATGATGAGAGTATTAATGGTTATAAAGATGATAATGATAATGATCATGGTACTGATGATAATTTTAAAATATATAGTATTGTTGATAAAAATTATAATGATGGGGTTGATATTAATAGTAAAAGAAATGCTGATACAAAAAATGACACTAATGATAATAACATAATTGATTATTGATTCTAATGATAACAATAACAATTATGATAATAGTAATTATCATTATCATTGTTAATATCATTATTATACATATCATAATAATGATGATATTGATAATGATGATGTTAACAAAAATAATTACGATAATGATAATACTGATAGTAGTAATCATAATTACGATAATACTAATGATAATAATGATTGATATGATAATAGTGATAATGCTGCTGATGATAATAATAATATTATCAATAATGATAATGATGACAATAATGATGATTATGATCATAGTAATGATAATGATGATATTAATCAATATCATATTGATGAGAGTAATAATAGTAATAATAATGATAATTACAATGATGATAATAATCATAATGATGATGATAACCATGATAATGATCCTGATAATATCAAAAGTAATGATTATAATAATATAATAATGACAATAACAATTATAATGATAATGATAAACAAAAATAACACTAACAATAACAAACATAACAACAACAATAACACTAAAGATAATGATTATGATAAGGATAGAAAATATAAGCCGGATTCCAATAACAGTAAAAATAACAGTAATAACAGTGATATTAGTTACCTATAACACTATTACCATTATAATGATAACAAGGATGATAATAACAATTACAATAGTAATAATAACAACACCAATGAAAGGGAAACTAAAATAAGACCAGAAATAAGTATGTCGATCGTATGACACAGATAAAGATATAATCAAACGCAGAGACTAAATTAAGATTTTGAAAAATATCAAAAGAAAAGAACAAAACAAACAGGACAGAATAACGAAACTCTTTCAAGTTTCAGGAAGATTTATAAAGATTATTATCAATAACAAAATATGAAAGTGAATGAACAGATGTTTAAATGGACCAAAAAGGAACAAATATTTGAATAAAGACAATTAGTTTATGATAAAAGGGAATAATAAAACCAAATAATAAGACTGCTTATCTTTAACTTGAATAGAAAAATGTATAAACACTAAAAATATAAATGAATACGACAGAATAAAGAACAACACAGACACAAGAGGATATCATAATAACATGATAAAGAAAGGAAAAACAAAAACTGCTTTCTCTTATGATTTTATTGGATTACTCATAAAAGGGAAATGCAACAGAGATAACTACATAATAGCCGATTATTTTTCTATATATTAGTTCATAAATTACTTGTAACTTTTACAATAACAAGACAGATATATGATTTCAAAACAATCAAAGGAATAGCTGAATGTAGAGGAAAATGTATAATGTATAGAAAAGCTGTTGTATGTTGGGACGTTAATAAGGTTTCATTCAACATTTTTGTTCATGAATTGCTACAGTGAACACATAATGCATATCATTAACAAACAAGATGATCATGCATTTCTATGTCTTAATAATGGAAAGTTATTTCATTCATTTACCCCCTAAAAAATAAAATCCTTATTATATTGTACAAAACCCTCGCTATATCATATCAGTTTATCATTTAATTTACTATATTCATTCTTTTCGAAATCCTTTCCATACATACAATGATAGAATGTCCTTTAAAGACATGGGATGGCAAGGAAAGGAAGGTGGAAGAATGAGGGGAAAGGGAGAAGGAAGGGGAAGGAGAGAAGAGAAAAGAGAAGAGGAGGAGTAGGAATAGGTGGAAAAGTTTCAGATTTTAACTACAACGAATCACATTAATCTTTACAATACGCGATCAACATCGAATCTAACTAAATATATAAATATAGTTTTTTTCACTCAGATTAAAGAGATCAAACATATTTAACACATCAACAGTCACAAAATATTGATAAAGTGGACCTGTGTTCAGTCATACACAAACAAGTTTTTTTTTGTTTTTGTTTTTTTATTTAATCGTCATATTTAATCACATATCTTTCTTTCTTTTTTTAATTCAATCGCATATCATACCTCGAAATGTAAACTTTCGATGAATTTTGAACAAAACATTTTTGCTTTTGCTTTTTGCAAACTTTTTTTTCTCAATGTTGATTTGTATTTATGTCCACATTCTTTTGTCTTTATGTTCATTATAAATCAATGTTCACAATATTGATGCTGTGTAATTATAATTGGTACACCTCCAATTAGTAATATATATAATCTAGCACGGTGTTTTTTGTTTTTTGTTGTTGTTATTCGTTTGTTTGTTTGTGTCTTTTAATTCTTTACAAACCAATGAAACAAAAATGTATATATATATGTATATATATATATATATATATATATATATATATATATATATATATATATATATATATATACATATATATATATGTATATATATATATATATATATATATATATATATATATATATATATATATATATATATATATATATACACACACACATATATATTGTGTCTCCCCTCTCTATCTTACCTTCTTCATTGATATGATTTACATGTTGCCTCTGATGCATAGTTACCACAGAGAAACACAATATATGCAAACTGTTTTATCTAATCACCTTGTGGATTGCTCTTCTCTCTCTCTCTCTCTCTCTCTCTCTCTCTCTCTCTCTCTCTCTCTCTCTCTCTCTCTCTCTCTCTCTCTCTCTCTCTCTCTCTCTCTCTCTCTCTCTGTGTGTGTGTGTCTCTCTCTCTGTCTCTCTCTCTCTCTCTCTCTCTCTCTCTCTCTCTCTCTCTCTCTCTCTCTCTCTCTCTCTCTCTCTCTCTCTCTCTCTCTCTCTCTCTCTCTCTCTCTCTCTCTCTCCTCTCCCTCTCTCCCTCCCTCTCTCTCCTCTCTCTCTCTCTCTCTCTCTCTCTCTCTCTCTCTCTCTCTCTCTCTCTCTCTCTCTCTCCTCTCTCTCTCTCTCTCTATCTATCTATCTATCTATTTATATATCCATCTATCCATCTATCTCTATCTATCTGTTTCTTTCTATTTTCCTGTCTACTTATCTCTCTCTCTAATTACCCCCCCTCTTCTCCTTCCTCAAAGTCCTCCTCTTCTACTTCCGTTTCCTTTCCGCCTCCCATTCTTTCTTTCACTCTCGCATTCTTTCTTTCCACAAATCCACGTGAATGTAAACTATTCTGGTGTTTAGTATGTATAGGGCATCTGAAATGAATTTAGATTCGTTTTAAAGATTGTCATGATAACAAAAAAACAAGAGCGGTTATAATTATGATGATTTTAAAGATATTTGTATTGATGATGATGTTAATGTTAATACTGATGTTAATAACAAGGATTTATAATAATGATAATGACAACAATGATAATGATAATGTTAATAATGATGATAATAAAAGTAATAATAATCATTATGATGACACTACTATTAACAATAATGGTATTAATGATAATAATAATGATAGCGATTATCTTGAAAGTGACAATGATAATAATGATAATGAAAATTATAACAAATATGATAATGATAATATTGATAACAATAAAGATGGTAACGATAAATATAATGGTAATATTAATAATGCTAATGACCATGAGCCTCGCCTTCCTCTACCTACTTCCTCCGGCTGATCTGTCTGTGTGTGGATCCCAGCTCCTCTTTCGAAGGACGTTTCTACTCTCAAGCCTTCGGTGTTGTTATGGGCTCTCCTCTTTCTCTTGTCCGGGCCAACCTGTTCAAGGAGTACTTCGAGGCAGAGTTTCTTCCTTCCATCTCCCTTCGTCCTTCAATATGGATGTGGTGCTTACGTACCATCTGGATGGAGAGTAGATGTTCTACGTCGTTCCTTCGGCCAGCTGGAGTGCCTGCGTTTTGTTTTCGA
>BOPN01002499.1:94455-99455 GCA_017312705.2 Penaeus japonicus
GCTTGCTTATTCCACAATGTTGTCTTCATTGTTGGTAATTATTTCGACTTGTTTGAGAGTTTGTGTTTTCATGCACGGACGAAATTAATAGATTTTAATGAATGTTGTGTTTATGCATGCTGGAACGAAATATTATAGTTGGTTCATACTGTTAACTCATACCTAGTTCCTTGTAAACAGTCTGTGATATATATTTTTCGTTCTGTAATTCGTTGAAAAAAAATGTACTTTCTTCATATACAGGCATATTTTACATATTGCAAAGACAAAGGTGTTCGTTGCTTCATTGTGGGGCGCGTGAGCATGATTTGTGTATGTGTTGTGTTTGTGTTTGTGTGTGTGTGTGAGTGTGTGTGTGTGCGTGTGTATGTGTGTGCATGTGTGTGCGTGTGTGTGTGTGTGTGTGTGTGTGTGTGTGTGTGTGTGTGTGTGTACCTCTGCGTGTGACCTTACATCTTAATTAGCGATCGATATTCTGAATCTAACATTGGTACTCTTCTGGAAAGGAACACCACAAATATACACACCATTACATCATATACAGTGGACGATCATTAGCGATATAATTTGAACCTACAATTCAAAGGCATCAATAGCTTTTTATTTATGTTCATTAACTTTTTTTTAGAATTATGATGTATCTTTAATCATTTAGAGTAAAGGTTAAAGTGGCTTAATCATAGTCACCATTCATTTTGTAACTAGTTTGGGAATAGTGTGTTTTACCATTAAGGTTAGTGAGAGAGAAAAAAAAAATTGAAGAGAAAGTAAGAGGGGAAGGGAAGGGAGGGGAGGGAGGGGGAGGGAGGGAGAAGGGAGAGACAGAGAGAGAGAGAGAGAGAGGGAGGGGGAGGGGGAAAGGGGGAGACAAAGAGAGAGAGAGATGGAGGGAGGGGGGGAGGGAGAGACAAAGAGAGAGAGAGAGAGAAAGAGAGATTTAAACACACATACTCAAATGAAACACATTGCACTGAATACACATAATACATACCGCATAAAAACATAACAATGAACAAATAACACGACAAATAATCACATGAAATTGAACACATAACATGACACATAAATACATGAAAGTAGACACACATGCTGACATAACAATGAATACACATAAACACACAGAGCACAAAATTTAAAGTAAACGCATAGTTTCATTCAAATTTTGATGGTATTTCAGAAGTATTGTTCTTCAAATTAATTTAAACAAAATAAACATACCGCGAAAGAAAAATAAGAGAAAAAGTAATATCAATCAGCTCTGAAAACCTTTAAAAATAATATTAGCGGATGTCTTGAAATGTATCTTGAAGTAAAGCAAAAGAGAGGGAGAGATAGAGAGGAAGAGAGGGAGAGAGGGGAGGGGGAGAGAGCTAGAGAGAGAGTAAGAGAGGGAGAGATAGATAGATAGATAGAGAGAGAGAGAGAGAGAGAGAGAGAGAGAGAATGAGAAAAGAGGGAGAGAACGAGATAGATAGAGAGGGAGAGAGAGAGAGAGAGAGAGAGAGAGAGAGAGGGAGGGAGAAAGAGCAAGAGAGACAGACAGACAGACAGAGAGAGAGCAAGAAAGAGACAGACAGACAGACAGAGAGAAAAGGCAGAAATAAGAGATATAGGGGCAAGAAGGGCTAGAGAGACAGATTGACATAAAGAGGGTGACAGGAGGACAAATGAAAGAATTACTGACACAGATTTCTCAAAATTTAAAAAGAAAAGTAGTCAGTGTGTGTGTACATCTTAGTAATACTTAATGCTCTAGACGGTGATATTTCATTGGCAATTTGCATACTGTATTAGGTCAGCCGTGCCATGTAATGCGTGTGTGTGTGTGTGTGTGTGTGTGTGTGTGTGTGGTGTGTGTGTGTGGTCATGTGTGTGTGTGTGTGTGTGTGTGTGTGTGTGTGTGTGTGTGTGTGTGTGTGTGTGTGTGTGTGTGTGTGTGTGTGTGTGTGTGTGATGTGTGTGTGTGTGTGTGGTCATGTGTGTGTGTGTGTGTGTGTGTGAACGTATTCCAGGAAAATGTCACAAGCATTACGTCAATAACTCGATATACCTTTCCCCTCACCAACCAACTCTTTTGTAATTCAAAGCAATTTTGTATCAGTACCGATCATCCCCTTCAACATACGCAAAAAAAAAAAAAAATCAAAGAAATCAATTAATAAAAATCTAAAGTCGATCAATTGTTATTTTGGGAAAAAAATACAAAGAGTATTGGTACAACATAATTAATTTGCAACAATGTGTTTTATTGCACTTCATGAACTATTTAACAGTTGTTTATGCAATACAAAGGAACAAGAAATGAACTACTGGACCTAAATTTAATTTTTCCGTGCATGATCTTTCCTGATTTCTACTTGTTTATATCCCTAATTGGGGTAAATATTTGCCATTGCAGTATCTCTTATTTAAATCGGAATCCCCCGGTTTTCCAGACTCACACTATATTCTCATTATTGTTATCCTCACCATACCTGTCATTATCATCATTATCACACGCTTTATCATTACCAATTCCGCCTAGGAAATAGTTAGATCACTGTATTTCTCTATCAATCAATCCATCTAATTATGGACTGCATATTAGTCAGTTGATAATTACGTTTGTCACCAGGATTACGATGAAAAAAAGGATGACATATCGGTATAAAAATTAATAGCTGGGTTACCTATTAACCAGTGACATATCATATTGATTTTTTTTAGTGATGTAGATAGTAAATATGTAATAAAGGATGAATCTTTGCGGTAAATAATGCTTGATAAAGATAGAAAATAAATATATTCCGAATATATTTCAAGGTAGATGAGGGTAGATTAAGAGATTTCTAATAAAAGGATTATATATAATGGTATTGACTGATCCTAATGAAGATTTATGGTCGGTGGTAATCCGGGGTAGATAAATAGATGATGGGGTAGATTAAAATGCAGATTAGCCGATTAAGTTTGTTTGGCCTGGTATGACCCCGCGTTAATATTTATGACAACTACCTGACCAGATGGAATGATAACAATAATGATGATAATGATGATCATATTGGTAATGATAATGATGAGAATGAGAATGATAATTAATGATAGTAATTATGAGAATGATAATAACAATTAATGGTAGTAATTATGATAATGATAATAATAATGATAACAACAATAAAATGATAGTACTGATAATACAATAATTATCATAACATCCTCAAAACAGTGATAATGATAATGATATTCACCATTATGATTATCATTAACATTTCTATTATTATCCTTATTATCAAAATTAATATTACTATTGTTATTGCCAATCATCATAATCATCATTACTATCATTATCAAGTAGATTCAAATAATTCATGCACACCGTGCATGAAATCCACTTTAGACAAATGTTAGTATTAGAATGTCAGTGAAAAATAAAGCTTAAATTATTTCAATGCATAATGTTATGCCACAATATTTACTGCAACAGTGCATCTTCGAGGCAGGAAGACCACAACTCAGATAAAGAGAGAGAGAGAGAGAGAGAGAGAGAGAGAGAGAGAGAGAGAGAGAGAGAGAGAGAGAGAAAAAGAAAATGCCTGGCGAAATGTCATCACTGTGTGAACAAAAAAAAAAAAAAATGTATAATAGTCAATAATGTGTTTCATTTGATTCCTGGATGAACTATGTAATTTATATGGGAAATCATGTGTGAAAAAATGTATATCTTTTATGATGATAATGATTCTTCTATGGATGATGAGGATGATAATAAATTATGATATTAAATTGATGTTGATGATCGTAATGATTATAATAGTAATAATAACTGTCATTATCATAATAACATCGTGAAAGGGCAATCTCAGTAGTAAAGATGATGATGATGATGATAATGATGATGATAATAAGAATAATCATCGGTGATAATTATTGTTATCATTATCATCTTTATGATAATAATAATGATGGTGATGATAATGAAAAGGATTATAATGATAATGGTAACAGGAGTAGCAACAATAACAACGATAAAAACAAGAATAATAACAATAATGATAGTAATGATAATAATAACAAGAGTGATGATAATGAAGATAAATAATAGTAATGATAATGATAAAAAGATGATGATAACAAGGATAATAATGATAATCATGATAAAAAGATGATGATAACAAGGATAATAATGATAATCATGATAAAAAGGATAATAACTATTATATTGATGATAATGATAGTAATGAAAATAATGATGCTGATGATAACAATGATAATAACAACAATGATAATAATAAGGATAAGGATGATTATAATGATAATGATGGCAATAATGAAATGCTCATAATGTTATGATAATTATGATAATGACGATAATGATGGCAGCGATAATAATGATGATAATAATGATAATGAAAATAATGATAATAGTAAAGTATTAATAATAATGAGGAAAATAAAAGTATAATGAAAAAGATTATTATAAACATAATAATATCATAACGATGATCACAATAAGGATGACAATGATGATGAAAATAATAGTGGTAACTTTGATAATAACAGCAATAATATGTAATGATACTAATGACGATAAAGATGATAATAACAACAATGATGATAAGAGTAATAACCATTATTACTACTGTTGGAATTACTATCATTAAAACTTTTCTTATAATTTTTATCAATATTATTCCTTTATCATAGTTTATTAATATAATTGTCATTACCATCAATATTGTCATCATTATTACTATTATTGCTATTGCAACCATTGTGATTATTATTAAAGTTGTTATCATTAATTTTACTGTTAATTGCCTAATAATCAGTATCATCAGTCTTGGTTATCCTGATTGTTATCTTCTCTTTTTTATCATCATTAATATCATAATCATTATCAATATGTTATGTAATATTCATTGTCTTTGATACCAATCTTATTCCCACCCATACTGTTTCCTGTATGAATCCCCTCCCAATTTCATCATTCTTGTATCTGTATCAAACATACTATCTATATA
>BOPN01002499.1:106955-116955 GCA_017312705.2 Penaeus japonicus
TCGGTATGTTGATAACGTTTGGAGTAAATATTGTGCATGGCTTTTCATCCATTCATGCATTTTATTTGCATGCTTTTTTATTAACTGATGTGCTTATTTGCGCTCTCCCTGTCTCTCTTTCTTTCTTTTTCTCTCTATCCCTCTCTCTCTCTTTCTCTGTCTCTTTCTCTTTCTTTCTTTTCTATCTCGCTTTCTTCCTTTTTTCTATCTCTCTTTCTCTCTCTCTCTTTTTCTCTCTCTCTCTCTCTCTCTCTCTCTCTCTCTCTCTCTCTCTCTCTCTCTCTCTCTCTCTCTCTCTCTCTCTCTCTCTCTCTCTCTCTCTCTCTCTCTCTCTCTCTCTCCCTCTCTCTTGTGCTGTATGTGATTATGTTTTTTTTTCTTTGTGAAGTCGAATCGCAACGAATCAAATTTACATATAAAGCTTAGTTCAGATTAGTTTAGTTTCCCAGCCTGCCATTCTCCTTTTCATCTCTTTCTCTATCTTTTTTCTTTTAATCTTGTTCCTCTTCTTCACTCCCCCCCCCCCTCTACCCCTTCTTCTCTCCTTCGCCATCTTCTCCCTCCTCCAAGAAAGAGATAGAGAGAGAGAGAAGGAGAGAGAGAGAGAGAACGAGAGAGAGAAAGAGAGAGAGAACGAGAGAGAGAGAGAGAGAGAGAGAGAGAGAGAGAAAGAGAGAGAGAGAAAATCGAGAGAGAGAGAGAGAGAGAAAGAAAGAAAGAGAGAGAGAGAAGAAGAGGGAGAGTTTGCGTTTGCGGCCGTTGTACGGCCTTTTAATTGGATTTGCAGTCCATGTGAGGCTACAGTTTAATAGCTTTAGTCTGAATACGCGAGATGAGGGCACATTAGCATGGTTAAGGCGGAATCAACGCATTGCCAAGTTTTTGATGAGATGAAATGCGCCAGATTTGCGCAACGAAATCTTTTTTTTCTTTTTTTTTTAGTCATATGTGTTTGCGATTCCTTATAAAGTCTGCTTGTTTGATGCATGCATGACCGTTCTAAGGAATGATTCTTGTTCTCTGTCTAGAAAGCACTAAAGGAAGATTGAAATATTAAAATAACACCAAACTTTCTTCTCCTCTATCTACGACCTATTAGTTCTACCAACCACTTATCATAAACCACAGCTAACCACTACGAACAACCAACCCAACCAACCATATCCTAGATGATTTGTACCTTCAATCGAGGCTGAATAGATAGAACAAACAAAATAAAAACGGCACCACCTCAGATATATGAAACTTGCCTCACGTACGACAGTTCACAGGACAGTACGACAGTGCTCCACTCCGCGTAATGCCGCCTCCGACCGGTTACAAAATATCCCGCCTATTTTTCACGTCGACGACCCCGAAGTATCGCACGCCTACGGCTATGATCGTACAAGCGCACCCTTGAGACCGTCGTAAGAGGAGTGCCACACGTTGCTGGAATATTCGATGGGTCAAATTTAGTGATAAATAGCGAAGCGGTCGCTCGGTCGGTCTCTGTGCGAAGGGAGGGGGTAGGGAGAGGGAGGATGAGGGGGAAGAGAGGAAAAAGGGGGAGGAAATGGGGGAAGGAGAAGGAGAAGGAGAAGGGAGAATGGAGAGGAAAGAAGGAAGAAGGTAAGAGGCAGATGGTTGAAAGAAGAGGGGGAGGGGCAGGAGGAAGGAAAGGAAGGAGGGAGGTGGGGGAATGAAGGAGGAAAGAGGGAAAAGGGGGGAAAGGACGAAAGGGGTAATAGAGGTGGAGAGTGAAGAAGTGGGAGAAGAAATGATGAAGGGAAGAGAGAAGATAGTGATAGAGGTGAGGAAGAGAGTGGGAGGGAGAGGCGAGAAAGAGGAAGGGGAGGAGGAGGAAAGAAGATGGCAACAAGGAAGGAGGGAAAAGGATAAAATGAAGCAAGAGAGCGAAAGTAAATAAAGGAGTAAGGAGAAGAGGGTGAAGGAGATAACAGAATGGGGAAGGACGTGTGGGAGGAAGAAAGAAAGATAATGGGCAAGGGAAGAGAAACAGGAAATTGAGAGACCAGAAGGGAGAAAGAGAAGCAGTGCAGGGGGAGAGATGAGCAGGATGACACCGAAGACACCGATATATATATATATATATATATATATATATATATATATATATATATATATATATATATATATATATATTGGACCATTTTCTGCAAAGACTGTAAATACATGGATGTGAAATATATATACGATGTATTAACTTTTTTTCCTACTTACTTATTCTCAAAAACAATGATTTATTCATTTTTATCACAAGATCAGTCATCTATAATAATTACAATAGATTTTTTTCTTGATAGACTTATATTTACAAAAGAGAAAAAGAAAGATTGTGCATAAAAATATATTAACTTATTAATCGAGCTTACCTATTCATTCTAGTCTCTAGTAAGATCAAACCAAACAGTCACGTTTTTAGTTTTTTTTAAAAGCACAAAAAGAATAACAAACTTCAAACTCAACTTCAATGACATTAATTCTTTTATTTTCTGTCACAATTTAAAATACACAATCGCTTACACATGTTTTTCTTTTTCTTTTTCTTTCTTTCTTTCTTTCTTTCTTTTCATTTTAACTGTCTTATATGATTATTTATCTCTTTTTTTTCATTAGATTGTTTAGCTTTTATCTTCGTTTCATAACCTTTACATTTTCATCAATGATATATCGTTCAATCGTTAATACTGTTGTTCATTGTCATTACTTTCAAAAGCTGTTTCTGACGCTGTAGAAGTAAAGCTGAAGACCTAACGGCGATTCCTGTGTTATACTGCCTGTGATAAAACGCACAGCGCGGTCGTCTTTAATAGTGGCGACCAGTCTTACAAAAAATGGGTAAAAAAGGAAAAAAATAGAGTGAGATAGACAGATATAGATAGATAGAGAGAAAATCTTACAAAAAAAGAGAGAGAGAGAGATAAACAGAGATAGGTAGATAGAGAGATAAATAAACAGAGAGAGGTGGAAGGAGAGCGAGTGAGCAAGCGAGGGAGGGAGAAAGAGAGAGAGAGAGAGAGAGAGAGAGAGAGAGAGAGAGAGAGAGAGAGAGAGAGAGAGAGAGAGAGAGAGAGAGAGAGAGAGAGAGAGAAAGAAAGAAAGAAAGAGAAAGAGAGCGAAGGAGAGAGAGAGAGGCGGGAGAAAGAGAGAAAGAGAGAGAGAGAGGGGAAGATATAGTGAGAGAGAGAGAGAGAAATAAAGAGAAAAAGAAATAGAGAGAGAAGGAGAGAGTGAGAGAGAAAGAAAGAGACAGAGAAAGAGGGAGAGAAGTATTAAATAGCTTTTATTCCCTTCAGGTTTACCATCACCAAAACAGACAAAACCAAAAACATGCATTTAGTTTTATTGTTATGCTTACAGCTTCGTCTTATATGTCGAGACACGTATTCCCTTTTTCGTTTTTTTTTTTTATCTTCATTATTATCATCATACTACTGCTAATACTAATGTTGTTATCACTATTAATATTATCCTTATATCATTATCATAGATACTCTTATCATCATTATCATCAGTCTTGTCATTAAAATTATCATTATTATCATTACTACTGTCATCATCATTATTACTATCACTATTATCACTATAATTATTATCATTATTACAATTGTTATCATTATTTTAGTGTCATTGTCATTGTTATTATTATTATTATCATTATCTTTATCATAATCATTATCATTATCACTATCATTATCATTATTATATTTATCATTATCATTATTATCATTATCATTACTATTATTATCATCATTATTATCATTATTTTCCTTGTTGTTATTATCATTATTTTGATTGTTATTGTTTTTATCATTGTTATCATTATTATCATTATCATTGTATCATGATTATTACTATAATTATCATTTCTATTTTTGCAACTACTACCATTTTATTAGCACAATCAGTATTATCATTAGCATTATCATCAACATTTTCATTATTATCATCATCCGTATTTTGGTGATGATGATGATTATTATTATAGGTATTGTTATCATCATTATAGGTATTGTTATGCAACTATTATCATTATCACTATTATTATTGCTATCACTCTTGTTATTTTTGTCATTATTATTATCATAATCATTATTATAAAAATTATCATTACCATCATTATCTTTATTATTATCATTATTATCACTAGACTTATTACCATTACCATTATCATTAATGCTATTATCATTAACATTGTCATTATCATTATTATTATTACCATTATTACCATCACTATTATCATTATTGATATCACTATTATCATTATCATCATAATTACTATCGCTATTACTATTATAATTAATCATCTTATCATTATCATCATTATTATCATCATTATCATTTTCAGCATCTTTATCATAATTTTTATTATTACTATTATTATTATTGACATCATTAGCATTATCACTTATCATATTGTTATTATTATCACTATCATTCTTTTCATTTTCATCATTATCTATACCACTAGTCTTACTGCTACTAATACTACTACTGATACCACTATTATCATTATCCTAATAGGATTGAATTTCAGAAATTCGCAAAGGGCCAGATTGATCGAGATCATAAAAGATAATGCAATGTTATTTCCGGATACCAGATAAAAAAATAAAAAAACATGAATGAAGAACTTCGTAAATTGCCTCTTCAGTAATTCATAGAGTGAGAAATAATAGACGTATCCTTATGATGATCGTCTTGATTTCATCAGTGTTGGTGTTCATCTTTGTGAAGTTGTGGATACATTTCTAGATGGACAAATAAGCAGAGATCAACATGAAGAAGATATGTATATGTATGTATATATATATATATATATATATATATATATATATATATATATATATATATATATATATATATATATATATATATATATATATATATATATATATACATACATAGATAGATATATAGATAGAAGATAGATAGATAGATAGATAGATAGATAGATAGATAGATAGATAGATAGATAGATAGATAGATAGATAGATAGATAGATGGATAGATAGATATACTGGCATATATATGTATGTGTATATATATATATATATATATATATATATATATATATACATATATATATATATGTGTGTGTGTGTGTGTGTGTGTGTGTGTGTGTGTGTGTGTGTGTGTGACTACAGCAGATATCTCACTGGAAAATAATTATGTGTAAAGGCAAAGAGTGAAAATTGTATGTATGAAAATTGCTACCGAGATTACATACATTGGTGCCCTAATATACTTTACTTCACACACATGATATATGGAAGTCTCTGAACAAATCTAATGTACGTTTAAGAAGGGGCAGATAGATGAAATATTAATGACAAAAACTTTGCATCAGGAACATAGTTGGTTTGTTTATATGTAAACTGTGATTTGATTTATGCATGAAACTATGCGCGCCTAAACAGTGACTTGTATTGCTTCTCCGTTAACACTCTTGCCCTTATAGACTTATCAAATCAGTGCTTATATTTTTGTGAATAGACATTTCCGAGATTTTATCTCCTGGCTGTAGTAATATTGAATATGATATATACAAAATGCAGTAGCAAAAATTCAGAGTTGAAATACACTGACGCCCATCGTAATAGAGTCATCATTATTATTAGTAAGCTTTTTTTCCACTCTCGCTCGCTATTCATTAAAAGATACAGAACAGATTTTATCAAATTCCTTAATTCTGAGACGTTTTCAGTCTGTGACAAGTAATAATTCATGTAAACAGTCACCATCTATAAAGATATGTTACGGGCAGAGATGCAGATGGCGGAGGGAGAATTGCCTTTGACAAGAAGAAAAAAAATCAAGTAAGCACCATACCTAGTTACAAATGGCTATTTCAATGACTGACATCCCCATCGCATATAGTTCTCTTCGTTTGTAACAACTTATCTATACAATGTCACATACGTTTGAATATAGTTAACTGCTGTTGGTCAGCGATCATCTTCTCTCGCAATACTCTGGCAGTTTGATTAATAATAGGATTAGATTACCGATTGTATTTAAAAGTAGATAATTGGGCTGTTTAGATTATGTGTCCACGATCCAGAGGGTTTTGCTTGTCACTGCCCTTCAATAGGGTTGTGACTTTTAGCTAATTTCCATTTTGGGGGGAACTTCCCTATTCTCGATGAGTTTTGGAATCTTAATAGCAATGGTGGACTAACTTTTGACCGTGAATTGATAATTCAGTTATAAACACCTTCCAGCTCTTTTTTTCTTTTTCTTTTTTTAGATTTTTTTTTCTTAGAAATTTTGCTAAAAACACATTAAGGTACAATATACTAAATACTAGTACCATTCATTGTGTAATTAGATATATAAATGTATTACAGTGAAGATCCAAATGGAAAGAATATTCATCTTGATGCATTTACAAAAAAATAATAATAAAATAAGATAAAATAAAAAATAACCAATAATTTATTTTTATCAGTACATTCATATCATTGTTATTAGCAAATTAGCAGCAGCAAGTTTGTTTTTTCATCACCATTACCTTTACTAAGATTAACAATAATCCAAATACTAATGACTATGGTCGGAGGTGAATAAAATACGGACCCTTAAGTATTCAACATCTTCGGTTACGTAAAGGGTTAGCGCCTTCTAAATTATTCCACCAAAGTATAACGTATAGCTGCGACTTTTATCTTTCTTTCCCTCCTCCTGTTAATATGCTAATTACCTGCTTTCCGGACGCAAAGGTAATCTTTTAAATTGTGACATATACAGGAGTGCGTGTGTGTGTGTTCCAACCCAATTGTTACCGAGTTGTTTAAATAAGGGAGAGAGCTCTTATTTTCCATCCTTTTGTACCCCTTTTTTTAACTCTGACCTCTTGTTCCACTTCTTTTGAAAACTACAAATTCTTCTAAGTTTAACTTGACTGTTATTGGGGTATAATTGTAGAGCATGATCATAATTCTTTCTTTCCTCCAGTGTTGTAAATATAATATTCTTCCGTCTTTCGTCGTATTTCAAGTCGCTTAAATTTGGCGCCTGTCTAGAGGCTTCTCGTTCATCTCGTTCCATTTTCGCTAATATATATCCTGCTTTTATTGTGGAATCCATATAGTCACGGCATTCTCTAGAGTAAATCTTATGATAGTGGTAATGATTTTCTTTACTCTATCTTCGTCTACGTAAGGTTACAACAATCAGTGAGGATAATTGGTGAACTCTCTGTGAATTATTATTCCAAGGTCATTTTCCTTTCCTGATGTACTGAATACTGCTTTCTCTCATTTGTACTAGTATCACGATACCTGATTGCATGACATTTGTTAGTGTCAAATTCCATATTCCGGGGACAACTTTATTTGAAAAAAGTTGAAACTAAACATAATTTGTGCCAAGACTGTTTCGTGGTACTCCAATAGTTACTTGCGCTCGTATAGAATGCTTATCTTTAATTGCATTTCTAATTTGCCTTTAATATAGAATGTCCTCTATCCATGTGAGAAGTTTCCTTTAAACTCTTTTATCTTCCAGTTTCCATATCATTCTATTGTAGTGAAATCCAAGTATACACAACCTACCCAGCCGTCTCGCTGTTGTAGTATCTCTATCGTAATACATTTACTATATCGTAAAAATGGGAGATTTGCTTGACTGACACCATGTGTTTAAGTAGTTCGACAGATTGTTTACTTATTGGATTTTCAGGCAGTTTGCAAACTACCCTGATTAGGAATGCTGGTCTACGATCCAGAGGGTTTTGCTTGTCACTGTCCTTCAAGAGGGTTGTGACTTTTAGCTAATTTCCTGTTTTGGGGAAACTTCCCTATTCTCGATGAGTTTTTGAATGTCAATAGCAATGGTGGACTAACTTTTGACCGTGAATTAATAATCCAGTTATAAACACCTTCCATCACTTTTATTTTCATATTTTCTGGCTGCTTTAATATTTTTTTTATTTCGTTTTTTACCCGAGTGTGATGTTATCGATGTTTTGATGTTTTTATATCGATTTCATACATTTCTTTTTCCCCAATTTAGACAATATTTTCTTCTTAAAGGGCAAAATCAATTATATTTGTTGTAGAGGAAATTGATTGAAATATATCTTAATCATATCCTTCTCATAATATTTCTTGTGACTTGTGTGACCCATTTTTAGTCTGTTCTTATTTCAGTCTTGGATTTCGGCACAAATATCTCGACTTCTTTTCTACAGATTTAACAAGATCCTGAATATTCCACGTCCATATGAGCTTCGCGTAGAATAATTTTCCATAATTTCCTTCAAGGAACTTTCTCAAGCTTCCCTACATTCCACTCTTATTATTGTATATCCTCTTTCGTTCTTTCCTCTCATTTTTTTTTATTATTTCTAATTTCATTACATGGTCGCATTTCCCCAGAGAAGAGCAGTATTCAGAATCGTCAATGTCCTTTTTTTATTTTTTCATTTTTTTGTGTGAACAATAAGTCAAGTACAGACTCCTAGTCCATGTTTTGTTTTGTTTTCTGGTGCATTCTGTCAGTATTTCAATAAAATCAATGTTCATTTATGAATTCTAACATTTTTCCTTTAATCAGGCTGTGCTTTGGGATCACATTCTCCCAGCTGACTGCGCTATGAACCTCCCTAGTTAAAACAAAGTTCATTTTAACAAATATAGAACATGCTATAAATAAGAATTAATAACTTCGCAGAGAAGAGATTTGATTGACGCGTTTCGATTAAATCTTCATCAGATTTCCATGCAACTCTGATGAAAATATAATCTTCCTCCATGAAGTTATTCATTATCTCTTGCACTTTTTTTTAATCCCGGATTTCTTTTGATTAGGTTAGCATCATTCGTTTTGCTTCCTGATGCTGATACATGAAGTAGCATGTAAGCTTTGGGTACTATTATGCTTACTCCATTTGTTTCGATGTCAGTAACCTCTGAGTTCATTATGGGGTCCTGTTTAATTTCCACTTGCATTATTTTTTTTTTCTTCTTCTTCTTCTCCATTGCTAAGTTTCTTATATATTTCATCAATAACATAGCCTTTGGATCCTAACGTTGCCCTTTCCATTCGTGTTTAATGTCAGTGATTTAAGTTATGTCTATTAACTTATATTGTTATGGCAGATAAACCCAATATACACAAAACATATCTATTAGAAGATGAGACTACAGTTTCAAAATCAACCTCAATTTCATCTTCAGATCTAAGGAGAGAGAAGAGAACCAGTTATATAAGAGGGGTAAATGGGAAGTAACACGGTCCAAGCAGGACACATGAGAGGAAACGCAGGCAGGAGCGGGCAGGTGACCGACATCGAGGTAGGTCAGATCAGGTCACCGGGTCGGGCGGTATGTGAGACGGGTGGCCAGCATAAGTCTGAGAATCTGTGTCGCAAGCAGACTGTCGGCAGGAGAAAAGCCACTGTTGAGGTTGAAATTAGGAAGCCTGTTGATGAGTGAGGATTCCATCAATCTACGGGCGTGGACATCAGCGGAAGGAAACAGAATGCGGGCGGCTGACCAATCCATGCGGTGGCCTGTTTCCCATTGGTGAACGAAGAGAGCGCTGTTAGTGTGGCTCCTGGATATAGCGTACTTATGCTATCTAGGCCTAATCATTTTGAAGACAGACCGACCGCATTTCGGTAATCATTTTATCTGCTCTGCTAATGCTGGTCCGTGTCTACCTTTCTGGTCTGTAAGTAAACTTTCTTGGCTTGGAGACCTCTTACCCTTTTTTTATTCCTCATCTGACATTTAATCATTTCTGATGTGTGTGCGTGCGCGTGTAAATGTGTGTATGAGTTTGTGTGTGTGTGTGTGTGTGTGTGTGTGTGTGTGTGTGTGTGTGTGTGTGTGTTGCCTCTAAAACTGTAAATGGCACACAAGATGTTTACTTTTCTTCTTCGAGATGAGAGAACCTCGAGTCAGCATTTTCTGAAGAGGAATCAATAGAATTAAGGAGTATCATGACATCACGAAACAAAATTTTATTTTATTTCTCCGTGTTTTTTTTT
>BOPN01002499.1:142334-154834 GCA_017312705.2 Penaeus japonicus
TGGTGATATTGATGATAATGAGGATGAGAGTGATGGTTATTTTTAATGGTATTACTTATTATTGCTATCATTATGGTTATCATTATCATTGTCAGTATCATGAATACCACCATTATCATTATCATCATCCCTATCATCATTTGACAAACTATTATCATAATCATCATCGCCATTATCATACTCACCGTAATTATCACAATTACCATAACCATAATCATCATCACAACTTCATTAACACCGAAATTACGAGAGACAAGAGCAGAATTCAAGGGAAGTGGGGAGAAGGGGAAGGGGGGGAGGGAAGGGTAGGGGAAGGAAGGGGGAGGGGGGACGGGGGACACGGAGGGGGGAAGGGGGTCGAAGAGGGGAAGGGGAGGGGGGGAAGGGGAGGGGAGTTTGCCGACAAGGGTGTGTGAGTATGAGATCTTTCCGAGCAAGCGAGGGAGTGAGATCATTATTTCCAGTTAATGAGATTAGACAGCGTGAGAATTTTTTTAGTCCCCCCTTCTCCCTCCTTCCTTTTTTCATACCCAATGCCTTTATCTTTTTTCTTTTTTTTCATCCCTTGTTTGTCGTCATTTTACTACTATCCTTCTTAGAAATAGTTTATTTTATCTTTTTCTTTATCTATAATTTTTGTTACTTGTTTATTTATTTATTCTTGTCTCATTTATATATTATTCATATCTGTTTCTCTGACCTTCTCGTTTCTTCTTTCTCTCCTCTATTTCTAAACATAAATTTTAATTTCGATTGCAGGTTGCTCATCCTATTTAGGCCATTCTTGTTCTCCTTCTTTTTCTTTTCCATTTTTATTGGTATAATTCCTCATTTTCTTTTCCTTCTCCTTCTTCCCGTTCTTATTATTATCTTTTTTTTTTTCTTCTTTTTTTTTTCTTTTTCTGCCTCTCATCTCTTCTCCATTTCCTCTCACTCCCCCTTTCTATCTTCTTCTTTTCTATCATCCTTCCATTTCCATCTCTCCTTCTCACACTTCCCCTTCTCTTTCTACTGTTCCTCTCATCTCTCACTTTATCTCCCCTTCGTCTTTCCTTCCTTCCTTCTTTCCTCTCTCTTCCCCTTTTTATTTATTTATTTTTTCCTTTCGTCGCCTACTCTTCTCCATCTTTCCTCATTGTTTTATCACCCTTCCCTTTTCCCATTTCCAATTTGTCTTTCCTTTGTTCCCCCCTTTCCCCTTTTTTTCTCTCTTTCTCTTACCTTTCGCCTTCTCCCCCTCCTTTTCCCGACTCCTCCCTCCCGCCTTGTCACTTCCTCCTCTTCTCCTTTTGCCCTTCCTCGTCCCTTTTCCCTTCCTCCACCCCTCCTCCCTTTCTTTACCCATTCCTCCCTTCCTCCACCCTCTTCCTCCATTCCTCCCTTCCTCCACCTCTTCCTCCCTTCCTCCCATCCTCCACCTCTTCCTCCCTTCCTCCGCCTCTTCCTCCCTTCCTCCCTTCCCTTACCCCCTCGCCACCCTCCTCCCCACCTTCCCAACTCCCTCACTCCCTATCTTCTCTTCCACCTTTCCTCCCAACCACCTCCCATCCTTCTACTCCTCCTCCTCCTTCCTTCTCCTCCCCTCTTTATTCCTCCCCTCCTCCTCCTCCACTCTTCACCCCACTTTCTCCTTTCCTTCCCTCTCCCCCAGCCCGCCCACTTCCCCCCCCTTCCCCCCATGTGTTATTCCTCAGGCGGGACAGTATTTAAATGAGGTCTCTTGGTTCCCTCCTCATAAATATTTACCTCCTTTGGACTTGCTTGTCCTTATGAGGTGTTGGCAAGGAAGGAAAGAAGGAGGGAATAAGAGAGAAAGGGAGAAAACGTGTGTGAGAGAGAGAGAGAGAGGGGGGGGGGAGGGAGAGAGGGAGAGGGAGATGGAGAGAGGGAGAGAGAGAGAGAGAGAGGGAAGGGGGGAGGGAGAGAGGGAGAGGGAGACGTAGAGAGGGAGGGATGTAGGGAAAGAGAGAGAGAGAGAGAGAGAGAGAGAGAGAGAGAGAGAGAGAGAGAGAGAGAGAGAGAGAGAGAGAGAGAGAGAGAGAGAGAGAGAGAGAGAGAGAGAGAGAGAGAGAGAGAGAGAGAGAGATTGATAGAGAGTGAGAGAGGGAAAGATTGGGCGAAGAGGATGAAAAGGTGCCATTACACGTTATTTTTCTTCCTTCCTTCCTTTCTTCCTATCATTTTTCGTCGCCATTTCTTCAGCTGGCAAACATGAGAGGTTTAAGCATGTACTATATAATTGTATGATTACATGTTTGATTAACGTTTTTTTCTTTTCTTTCTTTCTTTCTTTCTTGTTTCTTTTTTTCTATTCAATTTAGAGATTCATATATAAGCATATCATATGAAGATCTCATTACATGTTTTTCTTGTTTTTGTTTTCTTTATTAATGTAAAGATATCTATCTATCTATCTATCTATCTATCTATCTATCTATTTATCTATCTATCTATCTATCTATCTATATATATATATGTATATATATATATACATATATATATATATATATATATATATATATATATATATATATATATATATATATATATATATATAAAGAATAAAGAGGGGAGGTAATGGGGAAAGGAGAAGGAAGGAGGAGGAGTAGAAGGATGGGAGGTGGTTAGGAGGAAAGGTGGAAGAGAAGATAGGGAGTGAGGGAATTGGGAAGGTGTCGAGGAGGGTGGCGAGGGGGTAAGGGAAGGGAGGAAGGGGTGGAGGAAGGGAGGAAGGGAAGAAGAGGTGGAGGAAGGGAGGAAGAGGTGGAGGAAGGGAAGAAGAGGTGGAGGAATGGAGGAAGGGAAGAAGAGGTGGAGGAAGGGAGGAAGAGGTGGAGGAAGGGAGGAATGGGTAAAGAAGGGGAGGAGGGGTGGAGGAAGGGAAATGGGACGAGGAAGGGCAAAAGGAGAAGAGGAGGAAGTGACAAGGCGGGAGGGAGGAGTCGGGGAAAGGAGGGGGAGAAGGCGAAAGGTAAGAGAAAGGGAGAAAAAAAGGGGAAAGGGGGGAACAAAGGAAAGACAAATTGGAAATGGGAAAAGGGAAGGGTGATAAAACAATAAGGAAAGATGGAGAAGAGTAAGCGGCGAAAGGGAAAAAAAAAAAAAAAAAAAAATGATTTAAAAAGGGAAAGAGAGAGGAAAGAAGGAAGGAAGGAAAGACGAAGGGGAGATAAAATGAGAGATGAGAGGAACAGAAGAAAGAGAAGAGGAAGTGTGAGAAGGAGAGATGGAAATGGAAGGATGATAGAAAGGAAGAAGGACAAGGGGGGGGGGGGGGAGAGGAAATGGAGAAGAGATGAGAGGCAGAAGAAGAGAGAAAGAAGACAAGAGAGTACGGAAGTGTAGAGAAAAATAAATATAAGAATAAGACAAAAAAAGGAAAAAAAAGAAAAAAAAAGATAATAATAAGAAGGGGAAGAAGGAGAAGGAAAAGAAAATGAGGAATTATACCGATAAAAATGGAAAAGAGAAAGAAGGAGAACAAGAATAGGATGAGCAACCTGCAATCGAAATGAAAATTTATGTTTAGAAATAGAGGAGAGAAAGAAGAAACAAGAAAGTCAGAGAAATAGATATGAATAATATATAAATGAGGCAAGAATAAATAAATAAACAAGTAACAAAAATTATAAATAAAGAAACAGGTAAAATAAACTATTTCTAAGAAGGATAGTAGTAAAATGACGACAAACAAGGGATGAAAAAAAGAAAAAAAAAAAAAAAAAAAAACGATAAAGGCATTGGGTATGAAAAAAGAAGGAGGGGAGAAGGGGGGGGACTAAAAAATTCTCACGCTGTCTAATCTCATTAACTGGAAATACGATCCTACTCCTCGCTTGCTCGGAAAGATCTCATACTCACACACCCTTGTCGGCAAATCCCTCCTTCCCCCTTTCCCCTTTCCCTCTTCGACCCCCTTACCCCCCTCCGTGTCCCCCGTCCTTCCTCCCCCTTCCTTCCCCTACCCTTCCTTCCCCCCCTCCCCCTTCTCCCCCACTTCCCTTGTCTGCTCTTGTCTCTCGTAATTTCGGTGTTAATGAAGTTGTGATGATGATTATGATTATGGTAATTGTAATAATTACGGTGAGTATGATAATGGCGATGATGATTATGATAATAGTTTGTCAAATGATGATAGGGATGATGATAATGATAATGGTGGTATTCATGATACTGACAATGATAATGATAACCATAATGATAGCAATAATAAGTAATACCATTAAAATAACTATCACCATCCTCATTATCATCAATATCACCATCATCATCATCAAGATTACAACAACAACCAACAAAAATAATATATATATAAAGAATTGAAAATCAAAACTGAAAAAAAATAAAAATTCACGAAAGAGAATTTGAAGTTATATAAAGGTGAGCATCAGTTCTCGGCAGCTTGAATAAAAGAGAAAGTTGCAAAGTTAAGTTGCTTAACTTGGTTACTGCAGTTAGCCCAAGTCTATTCAAGATTTCTCTTGCAACCTAGAAGTCGTATGCAAGATGTATTCAACGTGGCAAGCCGTCTTTGCAGAACTGATGGTATGAATGCGAACGGCTCGTGAGTTGGTTGTATTGTTTAATTGTTGTGAATTAAAATTGTGTTGCTTAGATTGTTTAAGGAAGGAATGGTAATTTTTATGATTATGATATTGATGGTTATACTGATGATGGTGGTAGTGATGATTATTCAAATTCAAATGGTAGTGATAGTGTTGATGATGATATTAATAATGATGGTAGTAATGATAACTGTAGTTACAATAATGATGGTAATGATAAATGTTATTATGGTAGAGATAATGATAATGATAATAGTTATAATAATACGAATGAAAAATTATAAAAGCAATAGTGATTGTGATAATGATAATGATGATGATTATCATGATAATGATAATAATAATCATGATAATGATAACAATGATAAGAGTAACAATGGCAATGATAATGATGATGATAATAATGATAATAATTACAAAAATTGATATATGTGATAATGATGAGAACAAGAATAGTCATGATAATAACAATATTGATATTATTGACAATAATGATAATAATGATTATGATAATGATAATAATGATAATGATAATAATGATAATGATAATGATAATAATGATAATGATAATAATGATAAAAATTATGATAATGAAGATGATAATGATAATGACAATAATAATGATAATGGTAATGAAATTAATGATAATAATAATAATTATTAAATTAATTATGATGATAATGATGATGATATTTATGATAATGAAATCAAAGATGATAAAAAAATATATTTTTAATGAGGATAATGATAAGGACAGTATTAATGGTAATGATAACAATACTGATGATAATGATAATAGTTATGATAATGACAATGATACTAGCAATAATGGTAATAATGATAGTAATGATTATGATGATAAAGATGATGATGATAAGGATAAAGTTAATAATAATAAAGGTAATAATAATAATTATAATGATGATAATAATGATAATAATAATGGTAATAATGATGATAACAATAGTAAAGGTAATAATAATTATGATACTTATAGTAAAAATAATGATAATAATGATGGCAATGATAATAACAATGAAAATAACATAAATGATAATAACAATATTGATAATAATCATAACAAAAATGACAGTAGTAAAGATAGTAACAAAGATAATGATAACGATAACAATGATAAGGAAAATTACAAATAAAACAGTAATGTTGATGATAATAATATTAAAAATAATTATCATAACAACTACATCAATAATAATCATAATAGCAGTGATTAACATAATGATAAAATAACACTAAAAAAATCTACCTTCCTTTTTTTTCACCATATATCGATAAATCATACGCTTAATTTTCACGCTGTTAACACTACACTTTAAACCATATTCTGATGTTTTCATTCTGCCTGTGACAAATTGGCTTGGACTGTGCATGAAATGTAACTCTTGTTTACTGCACAGTCAGTCACACAAGCGGACAGGGAAATCTGTGTGTGTGTAGTTAGATTATATGTATTTGTAAACATCTATTGATAAATGCATGACATTTTAAGATCTGAGAGTGGAAATTAAGAGTGAAATGAAATCTTTATATATATATATGTATATATATATATGTATATATATATATATAAGCATATCACATAAGCGATTTTTTTTTTTTATCATCTTATTTCATTTCTTTCTTAATTTCTTTCTTTATCTATCTACCTACATATTAATTTACCTTCAAAAATCCTTTTCCTAAAACACACAAAGAAAACAAAAAGTTCAATCACATAAAATTCACACGAGATAGATATTGTTCATTGTTCACTATGCAATGAGAAGTCGGAGAGAGAATGAGAATTAGCGATAACAACAACGTCATGTTATATCTTTAGTGGATCGACTTCATGCATCGTTGAAAGAGAAAGATTGAAAGAATGTCGATTATGCAGATATTTTTAGAAAGAGGGAAAGAGAGAGAGAGGGAGAGGGAGAGAAAGAGCGAGAGAGAGAAAGAGAGAGAGAGAAAGATAGAGAGAGATAGAAATAGAAAGAGTAACTTAAAAGTTCCTAAAAAAATAGATGCATATGAAAACTAATGAAATGAAGAAGTAAAAAATATATCGAATATCGAAAGAGCAACAGTTAATTATGAAAAAAGAGAAAAAAAACAGGCAAACAAAACGAAGAAAAAGTACATCTTCCAATCTTCAATAGACTTACCAAATAAACCAAAAAACAAAAACACAAGCATACATACAAATAAACAAACAAAACTATCAAAAAAGAAAAAATCCACCTCAAGAAGGAGCCTTGCGTTTCCGGCAGGGGAGTCAGCCGGAAATCGTCAGCCGAAAGCCGATGAGCTGACATCATCGCCTTCCAGACTGTGATTTTATTGTCATTCTTTTCAGTCTATTTACTGAAACAATTAAGTTTGAATAGCGAATAATCCTTTTTTTTCTCTCTTGTTTTTTTTTTTATATTTTTTTTTATTTTTAATTACTTTATTAAAATAAGCTGTTTTAGTAATACGACCTAATACGATTTTAGGTGTTCAGTCATAACTTCCTTATTATTTTGATCTTCCTTTCCTTTATCTTCTTAGTCTCCGTCTTTTCCCTTCGTCTACGTCTTATTTTCTATTATCTATTATGTTTCTTTCTTCTTTCTTTATTCTTCTTCTTCTTAGTACTTCTTACTACTATTACTACTATTATCATCATTGCATTACAGCTGTTCATTGGCCAAAAGAACATTGAGAAGTGTTGTAAATGCGCAGCTCTTCTTATTTCAACATTGCCCTTATTGCATTTGCAACGTGTTCACGAAATAGGCAGTCAAGTGCGAATAAGAAATAATCTACGAATTCCAAGAAGTAAGAACAATTTTTAATAGTTTACCTTTATCAGATATAATTAAGATTGATTATAATTTCTTATAAATGCGGCTATATAGTTAGTGGTTTCTAATCAATAAGGTTATGTGTCGTCACTTAATGCAACGACGCACTATACTTGCTTAGTTTTCAATATTCTCTAAAAAATCATTACTTGTTCTACTTTTTTTGTATGAATCGAAGGGGGGAGGGGGGGAAGGGGAAGGGGATGGGGGAAGAAGGAGCGGGGGGGGGGGGAGTAGGGAGAAGGAGAGGAGGAAAGGCTGGATGAGGGGGGGGATGGGTAAAATCCTTATATTGGGAAAGTTAATCATTGCGCGAAATGTGCTCGAGTATTTCAAAATAAAAAAGAACGATGGCTCGAAAAATCTGTTTATATTATACGGTAACCTGATTTACAGGTTGAGGTTTTGTAATATAATCTATCACAATTATATAATTACCTTTAAAAATCTTATCGAGGATAACAATTACTTAGTTATTTTTTAGGAAAATCAAGAAACATATCTAAGATCATTTGCATGAATTTCTCTCTCTCTTTCTCTCTCTCTCTCTCTCTCTCTCTCTCTCTCTCTCTCTCTCTCTCTCTCTCTCTCTCTCTCTCTCTCTCTCTCTCTCTCTCTCTCTCTCTCTCTCTCTCTCTCCCTCTCTCACCCTCTCTCTCTCTCTCATCTTTCTCTATTTCCAACGTCAAATGAAAAAAAAAATAAAATAAAATAATCTAACGTGATTGACTTCTGAAATAAGTTTTACCACTCGGCGTATGACTCCGTGTACTAGTGCCTGGCTTTGGCCGATTACAGCGGAATTACAAGTTCAACACTGTAGCGTGCAAGTTCTGTCATGATGGATTACAGTCGAGTAACTATACCTGAATTACAGAGCCTTTGTTTCCTCGTTTTCCCTCTCCCCGCGTTGTCTATCTATTTGTCTGTCTATCTTGCTAAGGATCGGTGTGTATTCGTTCTACTCTGTGTGTGTGTTTGTGTTTTTGTGGTGGCGGGAGTGTGTTTGTTTGTGTGTGTGTGTGTGTGTGTGTGTATTATATTATATATATATATATATATATATATATATATATATATATATATATATATATACATATATATATATATATATATATATATATATATATATATATATATACATATATATATATATATATATATATATATATATATATATATATATATATATTTATATATATATACATGTCTGTGTGTGTGTGTGTGTAAACATATGTACATATACACACACACACACACACATATATATATATATATATATATATATATATATATATATATATATATATATCCCTCTTTTGTACTCTTCCTAATTGCTCTGTATTTTTCTTCTTTTTGTTTCCCTTTCTTTGCCTATTTGCATCTATCTATATGTATGTGCGTGGACCACGTACATGAATATACATGAGTGTGCGTACTGCATGTTCTTTTAAGCCTCACCTTTATTCCGATGATAAGAGAATAGCAATGACTTTCAGTGCATAATCGATCAATAAAAACGATTACCAATAAACCAATAAACGAATATTTAATTATTCACAGAAGGCTGCGTTTGGTGTCCTCTCGTTTTGAAATAAAATATTGTTATTCACACCTCTGCTGTGAAGTGTTTTGAAATATTTAAATGTCAGTCGACAAATTGTACCAGTGTTAGGCATATTCCCTGATCAAACTTTTATATTTTTATTCTGCATACAATATCTCTCCATTATTCTCTTTATACGATTGTTTGGCGATATATAAAGGATATATCGGGATGAAATTATATGGGAAAAAAATCATATTTAGCTGCATTTTGACTGAGAAAATACATGTCATATGGGATATGCTACCGGGTTGTACATGACTCGTTGAGTACAAAGACTAGATTAAAGAATAGTCAATGTATCTCATTTCAGTTGTAGCAAAAATTCACTCACGCATCATTCTACAAGAATCACCATGTAAAAAAAAATATATCACACGACAAAAAAAACAAAAAGCCAGAGCGGACTGAAGTGAGAAGTGTTATAACAGTGGATCCTGTAGATGTGTTCATACTGGCACGGAGCGAGCGTGGTCCGAAGTGGAAACAGTTAATAGTTCATTTTTTCTCGCTTGAGCCGATAGTTGCTCAGTGACGACACATGGAAGAATTAATGAAGAAGCTTACTTTGTTTACAAATAAAACAATATATTCAGGGAGGACACGCAAAAGGAACAACTTCCACGCGCTCTGTCTTGCCCCTGCCTTACACTGTCAAACAAGAGACTGCGGGTTTAGAGAGTTGCGTGTTTTTGTGCCTGCGAGGAATAAAAAGTACAGGAAGGTCTTCTATGTATCTCATTTCAATACAAAATTGCATTCATGAATAATACAAGAATCACCAAGCACCAAAATAATCCCCCGAAAAAAATAAACCAACAGACAAGCGGGTTAGAAGAAGAAGCGTTGCGCTTCTATGTACTCACTTGTTTGGTAATGTTTACACTCTACTCTCAGGCACATCCGATCCTGCACGAACAAAACTCGTCTGCATTTAATCCAGCGACGTAATTATTCTTGATAGGGGTACAGCATAGACTGCAACGTCGGTCTGCCTCTCCTTCCACCTTTTATTACTTTTATGCTGCTGTCGTTATCTCTGTGCGCCTCCAACGATATATTTGCAATTAAAGATGAACGACTAGTTCCTTTCGAATGGCCAGCCAGCGTAATTGAGAACTGCGCACGTTTGTTTTAATGATCAAAAGAGACTTGTGTGATTATGATTACATATCATACTGACAGTCAAATTGAGATAGATGTTTTATAATATCAGCTAATACTTAGGGAATATCAGGTAAACAATATAATCGGGAATATCATCATTACGTAATAAATACTTGGAAAAAATATATAACCGAAAGTATGACAACGGATGCAAAACATTCATAATTCTATTGATTATCATGAAGATTTTTTGTGTTTTGATATCTAATACACACTAAATAGAACATTCCTTATCTTTACCTCAGCAAATTAAGTATTTAGGACCTCTATATAATTAATTCCCTTACCATGATAATCATCCTGCATGATAGCTAGCCCCGTCTTCCCATTTTGTGCAATGGCGGTCCACGTCAGTCAGGCAAATTCAATGATGTCATTAGTAAATGCTTAATTGCCTTTGCATCGAGGTATTCAAAAATGCTTGATTCGTTGATTGATTTAGTGTTATCATATTTCTATGCGAAAGATCACGTTCTGGCTGTTAGGTTGTCATTGCAATCATGTTCAGAAGAAAGAATAACAGAAAGAAGGAAATAATAAGTATAAGAAAGGGAGTGAGAGATTGAGAGAAAGAAATGAAGAGGGGAAGAGAGAGTGGGGAAGAAAGAGAGAGAAAGAGAGAGTGGGGGTAGAAACAGGGAGGCGGGAGATAAGAGAGAGAGAGAAATAGGGGGGGCGGGGTAGAAACAGGGAGGCGAGATAAGAGAGAGAGAGAAATAGGGGGGGGGGTAGAAACAGGGAGGCGAGATAAGAGAGAGTGAGAGAGAGAGAGATGGAAACGAGTGAAAGACAGAGACACTATCATGCCATATAACTGTTCTAATCGTAGCAGAGAACCGGTTGGTGTGGCAGCTGGCAGAAACTCGGACTTGTGCCACCAAACCTGCCATCTGCCTACCCTACCCCTCTCCCCCCTCTTCCCCTCTCCCTATCTCCCCTCACCAGCTCTCCTCACCCCCTCCCCCCCTCCCCTACCTCCATCTCTACCTTCCTCCATCCCCGTCGCCACTCCCTCCTCACCCCCCTCACCCCCCTCCCCTACCTCCCTCTCTACCTTCCTCCATCCCCGTCGCCACTCCCTCCTTCCCCCCCTCCACCCCACCCCCACCCCCTCCCCCCCTCTGACACATACAAGGATGTGCGCGTGTGTATAATATCAAGAGATTACATCGAGACTGCGTGTGTCTCGGATTATGGTTAACATTCATGTGTTTTGGTCGCGGTATTTCTTTTTTTTTAGGGGGAGGGGGGAGGGGGGGTTGTAATTCAGTTTATTTGCATATAGATTGTTGCGTTGCATTTGCTCGATACCCATTCTGAGATAATTGCCATAAGAGTTTGAAGGGGCAAGGA
The DNA here is from genome assembly GCA_017312705.2 of Penaeus japonicus. NCBI lineage: Eukaryota > Metazoa > Arthropoda > Malacostraca > Decapoda > Penaeidae > Penaeus > Penaeus japonicus. The sequence goes on from BOPN01002499.1 coordinate 153,875, forward strand.
TGATAGTGGTGGTGATGATAACGAGGATGAGGATAGTGATGATAATGATAGTGGAAGGTATGATGATAATGAAAGAGATGATGATGATAGTGAAAGAGATGAGGATAATATGATGATTATGAAAGACATGGTGATAATAGCGAAAAATATGATGATAATGATGATAATGAAAGAGATGGTGATAATAGTGATAAGGATAATTATTGTGATGATAATGATACCCATTATAGCGATGGAGGATTATAATAAAGTTATAAAGAAATCAATTCGTTTATTCTTAACTTGATTTTCTTTCCTGAAATCAGAGATGCTTCATATATTTTCTTCCTCACAAGTGTTGAAATATTAATATGAGCGTCAAGATGCCAGATGGAAAAAACATGTTTAAATTTATGTATTTTTTTCAGATATTTTTTATTTTTTTCTTTCGTTTTTGCCTGCATCATCGTTACAATTTGAGAGTTATTATGTGCATAAAGGTATAAACTGTGATAATATATGTCATGAATATTGTAAAGGATAATTAACCAGGCAACAAGTAAAGAAATTTGTATATAATGATAATGATGTTAATAAGGCTACTAATAATCATCATCATAATATGATATAATAATGATCATAATATTAATCATTATAAGAATAACAGTAATGATAATGATAACGATAATGATAATGATAGTAATTATAACAATAATAATAGTAATAATAATAATGATAATAACATGTTGATAATGATCCTAAATTTTATAATAAAACACAAAATAAGATCAGAAAGTATGTGATGTTAACATGCCAATGCAATTCTCGATTCGAGAACGAAACCTGTTAGCAACGCGAAGCAATAATTGTGTACTGCAACACTATACAATTTTGTTTAGGTTTTATAACGAAGTCTTTGTCATCTAAATATGGTAATATCTAGCACTTTGTGTGTGTGAGTATGTATATACGTAAACACAT
>BOPN01002499.1:184834-187334 GCA_017312705.2 Penaeus japonicus
TTTTCACCCTCTCTTCTTTCCCCCTCCTCTTTATTCCTGTCTCCTCCCTCACCCCTTTTTATCTTTTCCTTCGCCCTCTTCTTCTCCCTATCTTCAGTCTTTCTCTTCCTCACCCTTTTCTTCTCCCTATCTTCTGTGTTTCCTTTCCACGCTCTTCCCCCTCCCCCCCCTCCCCATCCCTCCTTTCTTTTTCATTCCATATATCGTCTTGCTCTCCTCCCCCCCCCCTACCCTCGAGTTATTCTCCGAGCCTCCCCTTACCTACTCCCTCCCTCCCTCCCTCCCTCCTACCTTTCTTCCCTTTCCATTCATCCCTCCTTCCCTCCTTCACACTCCCAACCCATCCCATTCATAACCCCCCCTCCCTCCCTCCCTCCCTCCTCCTCCTCCTCCTCCTCCTTCTCTCTATCCCTACCAGCTTCCTTCACAAATACCCCCCCACCCCACCCCCCACCCCTCCACCCCGCCTCATACAATTTGCACCCTCATTTTGAGTCAGTAAATCAACCGTCAACTCGGTCCGCTGGCGTGAACAATTGCCAGTTTTCTTTCTCTGCTTCTTTTTTTACTTTAAGGGGGAACTTAGCAAGACTGCATTACGTGTCTCGTGGCGTTAAGACACAAGATTATGATTTTCGGGAGAGTTGGTGAATGTCTCGTTTTAAGTTTCCCGGAGAGCTAGTTTTTTTTTTTTTTTTTTCTTTTTCTTAAGGGAGGGGAGTTTTTTTTCATAACTTGATGCATACGAAAAACAAAGCCCAATGAACAGAGAGAGAGAGAGAGAGAGGGAGAGAGAGAGAGAGAGAGAGAGAGAGAGAGAGAGAGAGAGAGAGAGAGAGAGAGAGAGAGAGAGAGAGAGAGAGAGAGAGAGAGAGAGAGAGAGAGAGAGAGAGAGAGAGAGAGAGAGAGAGAGAGAGAGAGAGAGAAAGAAAGAGAGAGAAAAAAAAAGAGAGAGAGAAAAAGAGAGAGAGAGAGAGAGAGGAATAAAGGGAAGGGAGGATAAAAGGGTGTATTGGAGAGGGGGTGGGAGGATGAGAGGGAAGGAAATATGGATGAAAAGGTGGGTGAAGAAGGAAGGGAAGGAGGGATGGAAGAATGGGAGGGAGGGAGGGAAAGAAGGTTTGATGATGGAAGAAGAGGAGGGAATGGAGGAAGTTGGCTGGGAGGATAGAAGGGAGGAAGAGAGGGAGGGGAAGAAGACAGAGGGAAGGGGAGGAAGTATGGTTGGAATGGAGGGAGGAAAGTGTTAATGAAGGAGGAAGAAGAAGGAGAGGAGAGGAGGATGGATATAAGGAAGGGAGGGAGAGAAGGAAAAGAAGAAGGGGATGAAAAATGAAAGAAAGGGAGGAAGGGAAGGAGAGATATATCAAATGAAGGAGGGAGAGGAAGGTGGGTAGAGAGGGAAGAAAAAGGGTAGGGAAGGGGACTTAAGGGAGGAAGGAGAGGAGCAACATGAAGGAGGAGAAGGAAGTGAAGGAAGGGAAGGAGTTAAAAACAAAAAGGAAAATGCGCACGTTTATGCAAAATGAAAATATTCTCGAGAAGTAGAGGTCTTTTCAGCCTTCGTCGTAGGAAAGGATCAAGACAATGCTATCCCTCAGCGTCTGTTGAGACTTATTTACCAACTTCATCTTGCAAACATTAAGACTTTCCAACCAAGTTTTTTTTTATGTATGACTATGTTGTCCTTACTTGGGATATAATTAACTTTGCATTTTTCGTGTGTTATATTTATAAGTTGCGTATTATGGTATACATTGCTTTTTCTTCTCTCTCTTTTTTGTTTCCTTTTCTTCTTAGACGGGTCTCTGATATTTTCTCACACCTTAGATTGTAATAGATAAAAGTCTCGTTGAGCTTCTGTTTTGCAAGTAGGATTATCACTTATGCAACGTATTCCAAGGCCAGATAAAGAAAGGCTGGCGTCATGAATAGTTTCTGGTTGCAACATGTTGGTGTCTCTTTGGAAAATTTAGATATTTTTTGAATCTATGAATTTGTGAGTCGCAAAGACGTTTTCTGTCTGTCGGTGAATAGGGTAATGATGACTAAAAGTAGCATTATACTTAAGGTTCTCTAATTATTGTTTCATCCTCTTTACCTTTGGAGGAAATGATGCAATAAAATCCCATGAGATAATTAGGATAGCTAGTGATCTTTGTCCTAAAAGGAATATGCATATATATATCATTTGGATACAATGTGATTGAAAAAAATGGATAGCAAAGTGAATTCTGGATGTTGAATTCAATAGACTATTTATAGGAAAATGTGCTGTGCCCTAAGTCTGTCGTGGCACTGTCGTTAACTGAACTTTTTTTTTCTTTTTTTTTTCTTTTTTTTGTATTGTAAAAAGCAATGAACTTTCCCACGCGGAGAAAACGACAGAAAATAAAACTTGTTACACAGAAATAAACTTAGTTTGTGTATAACTTATTTTGTGTATAGTGTCTTTTTTTCTGCTACGATGCCAGTGTTAACATAGCATCAGCCCACATGA
>BOPN01002500.1:2500-10000 GCA_017312705.2 Penaeus japonicus
ATATATATATATATATATATATATATATATATATATATACGCGTGTATATATATGTATATATATATGTATATATGCATATGTATATATGTATATGCGTGTATGTATAATATATATAATAATAATAACAACCATATGTATATATACATATACATATATATATATATATACGTATATATATATATATGTATATATAATAATAATAATAATAATAATATATATATATAATATATGTGTGTGTGTGTGTGTGTGTGTGTGCATCAATAATGTGTCGTGTGTAATGTATATATGTATGAATTATTCGTAGATACTTCTAAAAAATCAACAAAGAAACCAAATCACTTCTATTTAGAAAGAGCTTGATTACATCTGAAGAGAACAGATCATCAATCTCTCTCTCTCTCTCTCTCTCTCTTTCTCTTTAAACGACACTCACGTACATACCATTATTCATATACACTTCTCTCATCTCCCTCCCCCTCTCTCTCTGTTTCTATATATATATATATATATATATATATATATATATATATATATATATATATATATATATATATATATGTCTGTGTGTGTGTGTGTGTGTGTGTGTACATATATATGTATATGTATATATATATATATTTTTTTTTCTGTGTTGGTCTGTTTAACGGTCTATCTTTCTATCTTTTCCTCTATCCTTACCTCCACCTATCTATTTCTTCTTTCCTTATCCGTATGTCTCCTTCTGTCTGTCTGTTTGTCTATCTATCTCCCGCTTTCTCTCTCTCACTATCTATAGTCATATATCTGTCTCTCTTTATCTAATGTCCTCGTTCTGTTCTCTCTCTCTCTCTCTCTCTCTCTTTCCCTCTCTTTGGTTCTTGTTCTGTTCTTTTTCTCTTTCTCTCTCTCTCTGTATGTTACTTTTTGGAGCGGCGTTGAAAGTGATCCAGCTTGAGTTTTCCAGATATTGTTAGAAAGCTCTCGCAGCAACAGTAATCACACGCGTAAAACAGGGAAAAGTCAGTTTTCCAGATCATGGTTTGTGGGGTTTTCTTGCCACATTCGTGCAGTGAATACAGATGTTCTTTAGGGTGGCCATTGAAACACGTGGTGTTGTTGAGCGTCTGCTAATTTATTCAGAAAATCATATTGATATAAAATGATTAACACTTCTGTTTCAATGCAGTTAAAATATATAGTCTTCATAATGGAAATACATACACCTGATAAATGGTGTAACATAAACTAAACATGTCTTTCTTGTAGTAAATAAGCGTAAAATAAAAAACATCAAATATTGGTGGAACATGGGAGACATTACGTATGTAAAAGAAAACGAACCCGCCGTTTGGGGGGACTTAACTAAACTTTTTCATTTCTAAATTCAACATTCTCCCGGCCACTTAGGGCGATTGCCACTACAATAAAATCAATGTTTTAACACGTACCTTAAGCTACTTCATGAGGTATATGCTACTTACTAATAATTGAAAAATAAATCACTTCTTCTATCACAAATAATAAAAAATCCTTTGGCACTTAAAGGACTACATTTGTTGCTTCATTAACAAAACAGTAGTTTCTTATCTTAGACATAACTAAAGACGCTTTGGTGCAATTTACACAGTTTATAATTCTGTATTGACTTATAAATCTAACTTAATTGGAGCTTTAATAATTCTACCCGTCCTAGACTTTCTAGGTACTTCATCACTTACATTATTCAAGGGTACATTAATACTTCCATCACTTAAATCTACATCACAATGAATGTTATCGCCGAAACATCATCAAATTTTGCCACTTCATCAGGAGCAGACATCTTCTCATGTTTACTTATCTCACAATCATGTACTCTTTATGTGGTCTAATCACTTCACCTTTCTTAGTTTCAACCTTTATACTATATAATTTCATCTTTACCGGAAATATTATCTTAATTACTCATAGAGCCACTTTAGGAATATTATCTTCTTTGATTAATACAAGATCTCCTTTGAACAACACAATTTTGAGTAAAACCCTTTATAACATTAGGCAAATTAGTTATGTAATTGTTGCTCCACACCTTCCAAAAATGTTCTAACTTTACATTTTGCACTATTGTCCTCTCATTCAAGTCTTTGGCATTTACATTGCATGGCACAATTTCTACTGAGGGTTTGCTGTAGGGGTTACAGCTCAAGAATGAAATGGGAGGGAGTGAAGTAGTGGAGGGTCTGGGTCTTCACTTACATATGTCAAGGGTCGAGGATTAATACATCCCTCTATCTCAACAAGTACAGTTTCTAGTTCACGGACACTTATATAATTAAGACCTAGAGTTTTACGTAGGGCAGGATTTAACGAATCTAATGGGGGCAGTTTCCCATAAACACCCCACCAAGGGGATCGAGGGACTATGAATTTCCATTTACCAGAGGCTAGATGTCCATACATGGCCACTACTTCACTTTTAGCTGCCACAAAGGTCTTAGCATTATCAGAAAATATAACATTAGGCAAACCCCTTCTTGCTACAAATTTTCTTATGGCTAACATACAATCATACAAAGAGAGAGATTCTGTAAGTTCAAGATGAATGGCCCTTACTACACCACAGGTAAACAATAAAACATAAAACTTCTTGTCAGGGAAATCAGCACAAAAGAGGGGGCCTGCATAATCTAAACCCGTAACACTGAAGGGCCTAGCTGTAGTTATTCTTTCTTTGGGCAGTGGCGCTACAGGTTGACTACAGGGTCTAGAATCAAGCCAACGACAAATCAAACATTCCTTTACTATGGTCTTTGCTAATTTCCTTACACTAATAATCCAAAATTGAGTTCGTATGGATGATATCACACTATCCACACCAGCATGCTTTAAGTATTTGTGCTGAAATTTGATTAAGAGCTTAGCATATTTACCTTTGGGAATTATGAAAGGGTGTTTTGTGTCATAGTCTAACTCTGAGAACTCGAGACGACCTTTGATTCTAAGCAATCCTTTGTCATCAATGAATGGGTCTAACTTTCTTAAATTTGAGCTGAGAGGAAGAGTCTTGTTACTGGAGAGAAGCCTAATTTCATTTGCAAATGCTTCCTGCTGTATATTGTATATTAATTTCAAACTAGCTAATTCTATTTCTTCAGCAGTGAGGGGACCTTGTGCATTCCTCCCTTTACAATTATCTATGAATCTTAACACATATGCTGTTACCCTTAAGGCCTTTTCTAAATGCTAAACTTCTCTAAATCTATCAAGGGAGAGTGTGTCACTTGAACACTAAGGCATATAGGTACACTTGTAGTACAGGGCACTTCTAAATCTAAGCCTTGTTTAACATCTTCCTTATCATGACAAAGGACACTGGCTAACATAGGGGGTCCATACAACCACTGACTATTATGAACAAGTTTGTCTGCCAACACGCCACGAGTTATTATATCAGCAGGGTTTTCTTCACTAGGACAATGCTGCCAGCACTCTGGTGACGTGAACTCTTTAATTTCCTTTACTCTGTACAACAAATATATCTTTCTTGCTTAAGTCACCTTTGATCCATGACAAGGCAATTGTGGAGTCACTCCAACACATAACTTTAGTTCTACTGTCCAACTGTAGGGAATTCTTTACAAAATTTACTAATCTACTACACAAGAGAGCACCCATTAACTCTTTAACTTCGTGGTAATGTTAATGCCTTTATTGGTGCAACACGTGACTTAGACATAACTAATGAGACCTTAAATGAGCTATTGTCCACAGGTACACGGAGATACACACATGCACCATATCCCTTTTCAGAGGCATCACCAAACCCGTGCAACTCAATAATCCTTTAGATCTCCCCAAAGCATACCTGGAAAATAACTTCTATCCACATGAAATGCATTGAGACTTTGACTACTATGAATCCACTTTTGAAACTTTACTTTTAACTCTAAGGGCAATTCTTCATCCCAATCTAACTTTAATTTCCACACCTCTTGGAATAGAATCTTACCATACATGATGAATGGACTTATAAGACCCAAAGGGTCAAACATCTTTGCTATTATACTTAGAATACTTCGTTTGGTGTGGGAGACTTCTACACTGTCGTCAGGTTTTCTACAATCAAAGGAGAAGGTATCTTGTACATTACACCACCTCAACCCTAACACACTACTTGACACATCACCATTATGTATGTGATACACACCATCTTTTGACTTAGAAGTAATTGACATACAGTTTGATACTAGCTTTGTAAGATCCATGCTACAATCTGCCAGTATACTACGTGCGTCACAAAATTTATCATGTGCATCCTTAACTGAATCTGCCTCAGCCAATTATCTGTGTACATATCAGTCTTTAGTTCTTGGACTACTTTACTTTGAGGGTACTTAGCAAGATGGGTTTTAAGTGTGGCATTCAAAGAAAGGAATAGATGTATTGCCAAAGGGAACACGGTTGAACCTCATGTGTCTTATGGTGCCATCCTCTTTAGGTAGCAAAAATCTATGCACATCCTTGTCTTCCTTGCGTACATTTATTTGCAGAAATGCCTTCATATATGCATTATAGCAATGGGCCAACGACGAAAGCGTACTAAAACTTCAACTAAATCTGGGTTAAGTGAAGGGCCAGAATGAAGACAGTCATTTAAAGAAACACCATTAAAGCAGGAGGCTGAGGCATCAAAGACAGGTCTTATCTTAGTGCTACTACTATTTAACTTTATCACAGGACGGTGAGGCATGTAGTATACAGGATTTACATTTGAAATTTCATTACTAGGTACTTCTTCTATTATGTTTTCATCCTCATAACTAGCCAACACCTTGAGATAATCTTTCTTTAATTCTTTATCTTTATCAAGCTGCCTTGTAACCTGTTAAGTCTCTCCTCGCAATACTTTCATTGACATGAGTTTTTCCTTGACTGAATCATTCTTCCACGGCAGTGCAACCTCGTATCTATCAGCTTTAAACTGTACATTATTCTTAAATTCCTGCATTACTTTTGAGTCACTATTATCTTGCACTATCTCCTTTGGCTTTGATTCAACAGTTTCTAAGTCCCCAAAACTTACACAAGTCAGAATCAGACAGGGGGAAATACACAAAGTTATTTCAGAATACCTGGAAGTGGTGTGAGCAAGATAAGGTAACCTTCCGGACAACACATGCCCAAGAATGGACCTCATAGCCACAACACACTCCTTTTGGATGGCATCTTATCTGCTGAAATTAATGTCCAGTAGTAATCAAGACCAATTAACACATCTATCACCATGGGGGAGGCACTGTTGTAATCATCTGCTAATTCAACATGGGAAAATTTAACACATGGTTGACTGTAGGTCTCACAAGAGGCTGACAAATCTTAAAATTTCAGCTGTAATGACAGGAACAACATTGTTATCTTTATCTAACATACTTATTTTGAAAACATTTCTAAGTTCTTCTTTTCCAGCACTGTGACCCCAAAAACTAGAATAGGGTATTGGGTTACTGGTTAACCATTGTGGTTTGCATTTCTTAACAAAACTACTACTTATATAACTTCTATCAGCCCCATTATCCAGGCAACACTTTAGCTGTAACAACCCTACCATCAGTACCACATACTTTTACCTTGGCTGTCTGTGGGGACTATTTTTAGCTACCACCTTGACTAGACATGGGAGTGTTTACGTTATTGACTTCTGACTTATGTTGACCTTCTTCTTGTCTTGGGCTAAAGTCCAACTTGACCTTACACATGAGGGTATTGTGGTTTCCTTTGCAGCTTGCACACTTTATCTGAGCCTTGCAGAATCTTGAAGAGTGTCCACTGTTAAGGCACTTAAAGCAGACACCTAGACTTCTAATCTTCTCACCTCGTTCCTGCCCACTTAACTTCTGCACATTGAAGCAGTTTTCAGACTTGTGTTTCTTCTTACAAAAACAGCAGACAGGAAGTTCTTGCTTAGACGAGGTATGAAGGGCTGCAGCAGAAAACTTCTTCTCCTTGGGGGCACTACTTTCGGTCTTTCCCTCAGCAACATTCTTCTTTCCTCTGAAGGCTTCGGACCGCTCTAATCTTGAGATCTCCTTATACAGGAAGTCAAGGAGAAAGTCTAGATGCTCTGTATCCATCCCCATCTCTAGCCCACTCTAGCCATAAAGGTCGTGAGGTAAACGGGAAAGGATAATTGGAGTGAGGAACACTTCACACTGCTTCCCAGTGACGCCTAATGCTTCTAAACTGCGGACGTGTGTAAGAATTTCATCACGAAGCTTCCACAGCTGCGTCACTGACTTTTTACTCTGTACTTATGCTAAGTTTACCATTCAGAAGAGCTTGGACATGGGCCAAGATGATTCTTACCTTTTTCCTGCCGTATCTCTCCTTCAGTAGATCACATACCATGATAATTGCTTCGCACTTGTGTGGGCCAATCCTTTAACCACATTCTTGGCATCTCCTTCCAGCAGTGACAATAAGTATGTATACTTGCTAATTACTGGAATGTCAGTTCCATCAATGTGGGAAATGAACTGGTCCCAGAATGACTGCCACTGAATAACATCACCCAAAAACTTGGGTAACTCTAACTTGGGTAACTTGACGTTCACAGCTGCTTGACTATCTTGGGACACTATATCTTGCGCGTCGGCCGCTACTAATTCTTTAACTTTGGCTTCAGCTAGTATCTAAACTTGCCACACTGTGTTCGAAATTCATGGGCATCATCCAATACTTGATCGAGTGCACTATCTTCTACGACACTCTCATATTCTTCTTGTATATATATATGTGTGTGTGTGTGTGTGTGTGTGTGTGTGTGTGTGTGTGTGTGTGTGTGTGTGTGTGTGTGTACATATATATGTATATGTATATATATATATATTTTTTTTTCTGTGTTGGTCTGTTTAACGGTCTATCTTTCTATCTTTTCCTCTATCCTTACCTCCACCTATCTATTTCTTCTTTCCTTATCCGTATGTCTCTTTTTGTCTGTTTGTTTGTCTATCTATCTCCCCCTTTCTCTCTCTCACTATTTATAGTTATATATCTGTCTCTCTTTATCTAATGTCCTCGTTCTGTTCTCTCTCTCTCTCTCTCTCCCTATCTCCCTCTCTATGGTTCTTGTTCTGTTCTCTTTCTCTCTCTCTCTCTCTCTCCCTCTCTATGGTTCTTGTTCTGTTCTCTTTCTCTCTCTCTCTCTCTCTCTCTCTCTCGTTCTTGTTCTGTTCTCTTTCTCTCTCTCTCTCTGTATGTAACTTTTTGGAGAGGCGTTGAAAGTGATCCGGCTTGAGTTTTCCAGATATTGTTAGAAAGGTCTCGCAGCAACAGTAATCACACGCGTAAAACAGGGAAAAGTCAGTTTTCCAGATCATGGTTACTGAATTTCACTTTTATTGAAATAGTGTAAAGCCTGGGTTGTTTAACAGACTACGCACACACACACACACACATTTATGGAGCCTATGTATGTTAGTTTGTAAATGAGTATATTCGGCAATCTCCAGTTGTGGAGTGAATTTTTTGTTCTTTTGCTAGAT
>BOPN01002500.1:22500-27500 GCA_017312705.2 Penaeus japonicus
ATGCCCCTGCTTTCAACTTAATTGCTATCAAGTGAACACTAAAGCCCTAAGGTCAAGGTCACTGATTCCTTACACGACCGAATAGCTAGAGACTTCCTCCACATTTGACCTCCTGCCTTAGACTCCCTTTATCGTGGAGTGATGGGCGAAGGGTATACGTCAAGCAAGACTTGGTTTCCACACTGGACATAACTATAGCTACATGTTACTAATAATAGCAGGTTTAAATCTTTAGCAAACCCGCTGGGATTATTAAACCATGAGTGCCAATTAGCTAGGTATCGTAATAATGCCTGATTGATGAGCACTAAGCATAGGATAGAGGAAAGTTTACACAAGTGTTAAAAAGATTTCCATAAACAAAGGCACACCCCTAACGAGCCTTAACAATGGTTTGACGTCTTTAGTATTATCAGAGTCATTATCGTTAGCTTTCAGGATCATCATTGTTCTTTTTATCATCGTCATTATTATCATCATCATTATGATTATTACTATCAACATTATTATAATTATTGTCATCATAATCATTATCATCATAATCATTACTGTTTTCATCATCATTGTTACTACCATTATAAGGATTATCATTATCATCAGCTTTATCATTATCATAATTTTTACCATAACTATCATCAGCTTTATCATTATCATAATTTTTACCATAATTATCATCAGCTTTACGATCATTATCATTAATATGATTATCATCGTTATCATTATCATCACCATTATCACAATCATTATCATCGTTATGATTATTGTTACTATCATTGCTATTATCCTTATCATCCGTTTCATTGTTTTTGTTATTGTTGTCGCTGTCGTTATCATAACTGTTATCATCAATATTGTTATTGTTTTTTCTGTTCCTATCATTATCACCATCACTATCATCATTATCATTAGATTATTATTATTCTCAGATTATCATCATCATCGTCATTATTGCAATTATCATCATTAACACAATTACTGTTATTTTTCTTATCATAATCAATAGTAATATTATCTTTACTTTTAATGCTATTATTACCATTATTCTTATTGTTATAGTTTTTTATTATCATTATTAATATTATCAGTATTATCATTATCATCATTAACATTACTATTATTGCTGTCCTTGTAGTTGTCACTGTGATTTTATCATTGATGTTATCCTTATTATTATTATTATCATTATTATTAATAGTAGGCGTAGTAGCAGTATATCATTAATATCATCATCAGCACCTGCATCATAACTTTTATCAATGTCATTATCATTATATATATATATATATATATATATATATACACATATATATATATATTATATATATATTTTTTTCAGTATTGTTATTATCAGCATTACCATTATTATTATTAGTATTACAATCATAGTAATAATCAGCATCATCATTAGTATCAACCACATTTTAACTTTCCTTTAAAATGCTTTGCCACACAATAATGATACGCGTTTTTCATAGTGCTTGTGAAAAAAACAATCAAAATTTTAAATGAGAATCTTGTTCATAATAATTATTCACGATAAAGTCCCAGAAGCGACGTTATTCTTTTTTTGCATAATTTTAATCTACATGATAGAATTGCACCAAAAGAGCACCAGAACTTCTCAATTCTGTTTGATACTGAAAGTTACTTATGTCTGTTATATTGATTCCTGTGTTCGGAACAGATGTGTTGGAATTTAAAAACTGTTGGTCTTATTACCATCATTTTTACTTCATTATCCCTAATGGTATTCTTACTGTATTATAATCGTCGCTTGTTCGTCTCTTTTTCGATCTATTCTTTGTAATTTCCTTTGTCTCTCTCCTTCCTCTTATCCTCTCCTATCTGGCGGCTACATTCTCATCATCTTTCTCTCGATATTATACGCATCACTCTTCTGCAAAATCCCAAACCATATCGGTCTCACCTCTCTCGCTTTTTATTCAAACCATCCAACATGTGCTGTCTCTTTAGTATATTCATTCCTAATACTAGACTTAATCGATACTCTATTTGTAGTTCAACTCTCCGCCTTCTGCCTTTTGCAAGGGTCATTGCTTCCGAGCCATTCAACATAGTTAGCCTTGCAATCGTCTTTTAAACTTTCCCTATCGCTCCTATAGAAAAAAAAATCAGTGACAGATTATCCCTACTATTATTTTTCCATCTTGCCTGCACTTTCTTTTTCACATTTCTTCCATACTTCTGAGACTCCCATTTTAAAGTTCTCCACCTCCTCTTCCTCTACTCTTTTGAGCCGCACCATTCCTCGTATTCACGCATATTACTCAATCTCGGCCCCACTGTCATTCATTCCCCATCTCTTCAGTGAGTACCTCCCCCTTTCTAGGCTCGCCTCAACCTTTCTTGTTTCGTCTGTCTACTTGTTTATCCAATATTTCACAGAAGATGATCGGAACAGATCGCTGATGCAATATCATCATCTCTTTGCTAACTGAAACCTTGATGATTGACTTAAAGTACAGTAAATACTAAACAAGGCGTATGGGACTGTGTGTGCGTGTGTTAGCGAGAGAGAGAGAGAGAGAGAGAGAGAGAGAGAGAGAGAGAGAGAGAGAGAGAGAGAGAATGTGTGTGTGTGTTGACAAAGAATGTGTGTGTGTGTTGACAAACAAACAACCTGGAGTAACTAGAGTCGTAGCATATAGATAAAATGGTTAAAAAGTCAGGTTGTATGTAGTTGTACATAATACAGGTTTTGAACGAGTTAGAAATCCAAAGAAAAATCCTGTCTGACTGGTTAGCTACTGTAATATTTACAAGTGCATGATGTATACAAATGAATTCTTTTGCATGTCAGAACACATAGTCCATAAATCTTACCAGTAACTAGACTGGCTGTGATAGCAAGCATATTACTGCCAGCGTAGTAAAACTTGAGTTACGCAAAATATAAACTGTCCATAACCTAATAGAGAAATAAAATGTCTCATTATTTTACTTTTGACATTAGGATCATAGTCGGTCCTTCACAGAAGCAGTCGTTAATCATCTTAACCTATAACACTGCGTGTCTATTGCCTACTATGTCAACATCAAAGGTAGAAGTAAACATACACACGCACATACTTGTATGTGCGTGTGAAGTAATTCCTTTGCCAGATTGTAATAAGATAGAAGAAAAGATTTTTTTTTGCCATATGTAAATCTAGTGAAAATATGAATGTTTCAACACAAAAGAAAAATAAGGATATAACTCATATACTTAAATAAGACGAAATATGAGGATAGCAAGTATTTTTTTCTTTAATAACTGAAGCACCGTACAGTGTTACAACATTAAGTATAGGCAGAAAAAATGCTGGTAATAGCAGTAGCACAACAGAAATACCTGTAATCTTGGATAATAATGATTAAGGCAATCGCAGTAAAACTAGGAACAATAATGAAAGCGCCAACAATGATATGAAATTAATAATACTGGTTAAGATAATGGTGACAAAAATGAAAATGGGGATTACAGCAACGAAAGCGTTTATGTGTTTTCCGTAGCGCAAAAAACACATTAATGGTTTTTGTTATCTCTCTCTCTCTCTCTCTCTCTCTCTCTCTCTCTCTCTCTCTCTCTCTCTCTCTCTCTATATTATATATATATATATATATATATATATATATATATATATATATACACTGTATATATATATATATATATATATATATATATATATATATATATACATATACATATATATATATATATATATATATATATATATATATATATACATATATATAGATAGATAGATAGATAGATAGATAGAGAGAGAGTGAAAGTGAGAGAAATACGAATAGATAAATAAGATAAAAAAAATAACCTAACATGTTTGGAATCTGTACGATATGGAAAGAAAATATCTTCAAAGTTTTTCCGTACTTTAAAAAAAATAAGACGATTATCTACTTTTCTTCATATATATTCTCTATATGAATGTGCAAAGTCTACGGTAAAAATATCCCTTATTTAACTTTCTTTTCAGCTTTCCACTTCCAATATAATTATGACTATTTCTAATGTTATCTACGACCCATGTCTAACGACGTATAACGCTGATTTGTAATATAGCTAATACACTTTTCTATTTCTTAGATATTAAACACATCGTCTTCCAATCGGAAAGTTATTAAGGAGTACAAAACAGTGACTAATAAAGATAGACGATGTTATTAAGATCCCCCTTCAGTGTATGTAGCTACACAATCTCGGCGATATCTGTGATAAATATACAAATGTCAAACAATGCTCAAAATGTTAAACGTATTACTGTATAAATAAATATTACATGTGCTCCATATCCATCCAAAGAAGTAATTTAGTTAATTCCCTACTTTACTGAGCGTGACCTCTCCTAAAATGATATATATGATTTCATTCATTTACAAATACGCAATGCCAGATTCGGTCATTACACAAATTACGTTAAAAGATAAAGCACCACATGTGTTACAAAGAAAGTTGTCGAGATATGACGTGACGATATGCAAGATCTAAAGAATAACAGTGGAAATACACTTCTTGGTTTGCACGACAGTAAGAAAACACAATTCACTAAAAAGCCAACATATCATATATCAAGGATATAACGGTTAGTTTCGAATATCGAATGATATATTCTTGGTCGCTCAATAAACCTATATAGAAAAAAATGTGAAAGCGATAAGATAGTATAATTATATGTCATATATATTAGTTTGATTATAATTGCATTTTCTGAAAACTTGAATAATTGTTTGCATAAACCCCCAGGCGTTTCCTTGGCTGTTATGTTTGCCATGAACCAACCTGTTCGCTAACCTTGCCTACGAATGAAATTTATTCCTTTTTTTTCATGCAACTATTTCTCCCCATTCAAGTATTGCAAACGGCATTAGTCCCTAAGCCATTGTCATTGAGTATTCCTGATTATTCTAATAGGCTTTCTGACCATTCGCTCAACGTTAAGGTAAACATGCCATGAATATCGTTTATAGTTTACGTGAAG
>BOPN01002500.1:32500-35000 GCA_017312705.2 Penaeus japonicus
GAAACTTTTTACTATTCAACTGTTATTACCATCATTATTGCTATGATAATGTAATAGTTGATGATATAGTTATCATTATCATTATTATCATATACATAATTTTGTATCACTAATATCATCCTTGTTATTATCATTACTTTGATCATTATCATTATTATCATGTTTATTATCATTATCATCATTAATATGATTGTTAGTGTGATTGTTCTTAGTATTATCTGTATTAGCATTTTCTTCATTATTATTGCTATCATTGTTGTTATTGTTATTACTATTATTATTATCTTCTTCCTTTTCCTCCTCCTCCTCCTGCTCATCCTCATCCTCATCATCATCATCATCATCATCATCATCATCATCATCATAATCATCACCATCATCATAATCACAATCATTACAATCATCAAAATCACTAATGTGTATTAGCAAGAACAGGTAAAACACAACTTAAATGTTGTGCCTTGGTAGTATTTATTTCTTAACTGTCAAAATATAGAAAATAGCCATTAGTCTCTAGCCTTGATAATGAAAATTGAAAATTGAATTTAAAAAAATCATATTTTTATTTCCACGAGGTCTGAGTAAAACGATATCTGAATTAAAATGCACTGAAATTACTAAAAGTGATTAGAAGTGAATAGATTTTCGACTTTTATATCTCTAATGGAAATCACTTCCACTTATCAGCCCACGAATAGTCTGCCACCATCGCATACGTATTTTGGTTGCCTCCATTATATTATGGTAGAAGGTAGTCTTACTCCTCTCTGCGTATGCCCTCTTATTCTTCTTCAATGTATCAAGCTCAGCGTTAAGGACAATGCTTCCCCGGGACATCCTGCAGCCCCTTCTACCGTAGTTCTTCCTTAGAACCAAATCGGTTCCTCATAATGTTCAGTCTTTTCAGCCATTGTGCAAGAAGCTCCAAACCACTGCGTCAAAATTGTCCCGAGCTTTTTTTTTTTTTTTTTTTTTTTTTTTTTTTTTTTTTTTTTTTTTTTTTTGGCTTCCTACTAAGCTTCTTGGGGATTTCTGTGCACTCTAGGATCTTCTTTATTTGTAGCCTCAAACAGCTTAGGGAAGATGTCTCGAAGGTACTTGATTGATGAAGGCGGCAGCAGACCCCTTATGAAGAGCTGTGGCAAATTGTTTCATAAGATCCAATTTATGAGATGTGGTGGGAGCAACCAACACCTTCTGAGGATCTACTTGTGAAGTTAGATATACAACATCAGTAATTGTGATTATGGAATATCAAAACATCGAATATATAACTGGTGGAATTGTGGAATTATTGATTTTCATCCATATCTATTCTTTATTAGCAGATTTCTTCCAGCATTCATTAGGACGACGATGTTAAGCGAACGAAAAAGTTTGCCGATTCCCCTTTTTCTGCTGGAATCGCCTGTAACGTAAAGGAAATATATTCAGCGAATCTAAATTTCCGAAAAAGGACCTTGAAGGTGAAATATAAATCCCAGTCTCACTCACAGCCCAGATATGATTAGATTTTGGGAAAACTTAATCGTAAAATATGAGTCGGGGAACGTGCAATGCTGAGATCTCTCTTTGATATTTTCTACAGAGAGATAAAATCCGTGTGAAAATAAAATGTACATGATTTCTGAAGTTAGATTTTGTAATCTATACGGATTATGAACACGTACGAAAGAGTGAAACATAATTTTTTGTACTAGTGATATGCGTTCCCATATC
Organism: Penaeus japonicus; assembly: GCA_017312705.2. Classification (NCBI taxonomy): domain Eukaryota; kingdom Metazoa; phylum Arthropoda; class Malacostraca; order Decapoda; family Penaeidae; genus Penaeus; species Penaeus japonicus. Next base: position 34,220 of record BOPN01002500.1, read on the forward strand.
TTACCATTTGCCGATGGGTCATAATATAGGTAATAAACGTTCATGGTTACTGCAAAATATCTTATTTTAAGGTTAGAATTCATACAACTAGAACAAAAAAAGTCATTGATAAATCGAGATATTTAAAGAGAACGAGAATAAGATATAAAATCTAAACATACAAAATAAAGATAATTGAGGGGATAGTCGATAGTAATGTAAATTAACAAACCTACAATATTACTGAAAGAACGTAAAGAAAATAAGTAGCTTACTCGATATCAGACGTTGCAGTTTCAACTAGGCAATGCATACGATTATTTTTCTCCACAAAGTGCCTTGTATAAGATGAAAGAAAATTATACAAGGCAGGAATTGCATTTGATAAAAATGTCAGTCGATACGAAAAACAACATCATGCAATGTGCCTTCATCAAGCAAGAATAAACATATTTAGATTATTTGCTCTTTCTGCGTTGATTTTGATAGCGTTTTCACTCTAATAAACAATTTGCTTTACAATTACCTATTGTAGCATACACATAGAATCCATGGCGTTTACTCTACCTTTCTAATAAATTAATGAAAAAAGAGAAGAAAAGACAAATAAAACAACAACAACAACAAAAAATTAAGCTAAATATTGAATACCAACAAAAATAACTATAGATTTTTTTCTTTTTCTTTTCTTTTCTTTTCCTTTTTTCACTTGTTGATATACTAGCGTATTCTCCATTCACTATAAACACTACCTGCGTAACTCTATATATTTTTGCCTTTGATATAATTGGCCTCAATGAAT
>BOPN01002500.1:47500-57500 GCA_017312705.2 Penaeus japonicus
GGCGGGGCTGTGGCATAGTCAGGGTGGGGGAGGTCCATGCCCTTGACCAACAGAGTCTCCTTGAGCTCAAAGGACACGACCCTGGCTGTATGAGACAGCCATGAGTTGTTGGCAAAGAGTTCATGGTTCTGTGCAAGCCGACGCTGCACTTTTTGTCTTAGCTGCGAGTCCGACGGGGACTGTAAGACCTTGGCAAGAAACTGAGCCGCCATCTGATCGATCCGGGTGTCCAGAGGGAAAAGGTTGGCCTCCAAGAGGAGGTTGGCAACCTTAGCCCATATAGGAGCACCCAGAATGATCCTGGCGGCATCGTTTTGCATGACGTCAAGCCTTTGCCGTAGTCCAGGCTTGACCGTAATCAGGGCGACGGAGGCGTAGTCCACAATGGGACGGACAGCGTGCACATAGAAGGATCTTAGTACACGGTGCCCAGCCCCTAAGCGCCGCCCTGACAGAGCTCTCATGACAGAGAGTCTTGCCTTGGTCCGTTCTAGGAGGTATTGAACCTCCGAGCGGAAAGTAAGCTTACTGTCAACCCATACACCCAGGTATTGGAAGACATGAACCCACTCTAGCTCTATCCCTTTGTATGTATTTATATATATGTGTGTGTGTGTGTATATGTAGTGTTTGTGTGTGTGTTTATTTGGGTACATCATCTGCAAATACAACAAACTTCTCCCCTTAACAGAGCGATAACAGTTTAGAAAAGTTTATCCTTCAATTTGAAGAAAACTTTCAGAGAAAATTGAAAAAAAAATTATATGGGTAACTAATCAAAATTTTCTTGAAATGATAACGATAATAAGAAACACATCAGTAATGACAAAGAAAACAAAATTATCAACAATGACATCAACCCCCGCAATAAGGAACCGCCTTGTCGTGGCGCGGGGGCTTGAACTCCTTCCTCGGAAGAGCCCGTTCTAGAATTGGCCAGTCTCTCCCTCCCGTTGAGGTGGCCTTCTAGCGGTTGATTCTCCGAGGAAGGACGACTAAGCGTTCCTAGGTGCTGATCTAGTAGGTGGGATCACACCCCCCCCTGGTCCTCCCCCCAGGGGGGCACACACCTGCCCACGTGTTTGCCGTGCGTGGCGCCCCTGTGCGCTGGGAGACGGGAGTCCTGGAGGTTGAGCGATGCCGTGTATGAGTACGCCCTGCGGCTAGCAACACGCCTCTTTGGTCCTCTATTCCAGCAAGACGGGTGGCCTGATCTTGGCTCGATTAGGTCAATCGGCTGGTCTCTCTTTTGAGCTAGGCTAGGGTCAAGCAGCTCCTGTCTTGCAGGCAATCGCATGTATTTGCGAGTGCCATCAATGCGAGGCAGGGGTTGCGTATATCCTCCCACCACCCCTGTGGCTTCTGAGCATGGTCTCAGTGCACAGCTTCCCCTTGTTGGACTCCGTGGTGGGTGGGGGCGTGGGAGGATGAATTGAACACTCATTTCTTATGGCAACTTTCTGTAAAAAAACCCTGACTGACCCCCACGTTGACGAACCTGGCATGAAGATGACCAAGGCTGTCACCTTGGAACCTTTAAGGTCCTTGCGACAAAAGTAAAGCCAAAGGCTCTGGCGTCGGTTCAGAGAAAGCCTACCCAAGAGCCTCGGGCTGGACCCTCCAAACCAGCCCTTGGCACTGACAAGTCTCTGGCGTCGGTTCAGAAGACGAGTCAAAGTAAAAATGGAAGCCAGACAGGACCCTCCAACCCTGCTGGCCCCACTGCCAAAATTCCGGCGTCGGCTCTGAAGGCAGGTACAGCGCTGCTCGGCTGGCTACAGACTCGGAGGGCGAGTCTGTAGCCCCGAGTCGGTTCCCCCAGTTTAGGGTTCCCCCTAAACCGGAAGGATTCGACAACGCTTATCAGATGGTACGGGCTCTGGAAACCCAGAGACAGTGCCGTCTGACGATTAGAATTGCCAAAGACAAAGGCATGATAGTTCATCCCCTAAGACCAGTCCACTCTCACCTTCCTCCAGGAGACTGACAAGCTCCAGGACGGACGGAAGGTGAGTTTGGCGGCCCTGACTTCTGATGAGAGGAAGTCCAAGATGGTGCTTCTTGGTTTCCCTCAGATGTATGACCTTGAGGTCATCACTGCCCATGCCAAGGTGGTGGGAGCTTCCTGACTTTCCAAAGGGAAGCACTCAACCAAGCAAGTCCTGGTCACCTTGAAGGGAGCCCCAGTTGCATCCTTGGACCTTGGTAATTGGGGCTCCTACAGTCTCAGGACATATGTTCCTGACCCGCTCCGTTGCTTCACATGCCAGAAGTACGGGCACCACCAGGTCACTTGCTCTGCAAAGCCGAAGTGTGGTGTCTGTGTCAGCACACAGCACGGAGGTGTGCCTCAAAGCACACAAGGAGGTCAAGCGGGACACTACTGCCAAGTGTCCCAACTGCCACAAAGGTCACCATGCCTGGAGCCTCGGATGTTCCGTCAGGAAGGAAGAGGCTCTACGGCGACAAGAGGTCGTTGCAACGACCGGATTCTTGTTCCCGCCCTCCAGGCACTTACGTCTGGGGGCAGAACAAAGGGGTAAGGGCCTCCTAAGAGGAAGGAAGCCCAAAACAAAACCACCACCGGACACCTCCAACACAAAGGAGTTTCCGGCCCTGGTGGGTGTTCCAAGACGGAAACAGACCCGGAAGGGGTCTGGGAACACACCAAAGGCCAACCCAAGAGCGGAGAGTCAAACTCTGTTTACGGAGAATGACTTGACGCTCCTGCTGACGGCAGTTGTCACAGCAGTTGCGTCAGCATTGGGACGGACCAGTGAAGAGACGGAGAAGGCAGTCGAGGTCGCCGTCACGGCAATGACCCAGACTGTCGCTGCCCTGAAGGAAAGGGATGTAAGGCCCAAAGCCTCTACACCCAATCCAATTCAGGGCGAGACCTCTCCCTACTAAATCCCCAGGGTGAGACTTGTCTCCCCATCCAACCCGCGGCCAAGACCACACTGGCAGAGCCTGAACCCAAACCCCAAAGGGCGAGGAAGCCACGACCATCCAGAGTGAAGGTCAAGGCGACCAGGGGTTCTCCACCTCCCAGGAGACCCAGCCCTTCTAATGGCTCGACCTGTCCTGACGACAGTGACGAGTCCAGTGAGGAAATCACGATCAGTGAGGAACTCACCAAGGAGTTGTCAGACTCGAAATACCCGACGTTACCCACACTGGGGCGTCGAGACGAGACCGATTGTGTCGACGTCATTGACGACGCAGACTTAATGGACTCAGATTAGCACAATGGTCTTCAATTCCGGGCGCATACTCGCAGTGGAATATCAACAGCTTTTCTCGGAGGAATGCCCTTCTCCACGCGATCGTGCGATCTCGGAACATTGACATTGCTCGCTCCAGGAGACTCTAACAGGAGACACTGTTCGCTTCTCAGGATATCATCCCTTTGTGTTGCCCTCTAGCGAAGGCACCAGAGGTTTGATTACCCTTGTGAAGTCGAATATTCCCTGCCTCGATTGCCGATCCTGTGCAGTGTGGAGAAGGTGTTGAACTCCTAGCAGTTGAGATCCATATGGCTGGGGGTCCCCTCAAGCTGTACAATGTGTACAGCAGGCCAACCTGTAGGAGCTTAGATATTAGTGGAAGGCTCCAGCTGCTGCGGCACACGAGCCAATTCTCATAGGGGGAGACTTCACTGCCCACCACCTATCCTGGCCCCACGCGGAACCGGGATGCGGCAGGCTATCACATAGCCGCGGTGCTTGAGTCATGCCCCGAGATTGCTCTTCTCAACAGCAAGGAGCCTACGAACATTGGTGGGGGGTCCTTGACCTTACCTTGACCTTAGTTGATCTGTGGACAACACTGCCATGAGCAATCACTATGGGATAGTCACCACCATCTTGGACGCTGGCACGTGCCGGCACAATCCTCGATGGAAGGTGGACAGGGCCAACCTGAAAGCCGGTGGAGGCCCTGGCCAGGTGCCTCAGAACCAGTGACTTCTCACATAATGATAATGTGGATACACTTGAGGCAAGACTAGTTAATGTAGACGAGGCAGCCTCAGAGACCATTCCCAAAACTCGTCCGTGGTCCAGGTGTTTCAAAGACGCCTGGTACTACAATGACGAGATTAAGGAGGTCAACCACAGAATCAATATGTGCAGAAGACACTTCCACAGATAGAGAACCCCTGAGAACCACGCTCTTTTGAGAGGCTCTCGTGGGATGCTCAGAAACTGCTAAGAGGGTAAAGCAGGAAAAGTGGCTGGAGTGGTGTGAGTCCTTTGGCCACCAAACCTCCCTTACAGAGCTGTGGAACCGCATCAGACGGGCCACAAATCGCTCAGCCCCCAGAATGACCCACCATGACCCGCGGTCGGAGGCAGAGAGACTGGCACTCGAGTTCTCTGCAAGAACAAGTAGCGCCGGTCTACCAGCAGAGTTGAGGGCATGCCAAGAGGAACTGCTTCCAGGCAGGCATGCCCTCATCAGAGAAAAGGCGGTCGAGCCTGATGATGCCGATGCCATGTTCTCTCTGAGGGAACTAAGGCGAACATATAAGACCAGTTCGCGGTCAGCCCCGGGTTGTGATGGGATCTCCTACCCCATCATTTCCCACCTAGGACTTGAAGGTGAGCTTGCACCTTTGCATCTTATCAACAGGTCCTGGGAGACTTCCTCACTACCACAGTGCTGGAAGAGGGCTGACATAGTTCCCATCCCTAAACCAAAGGAGCCGGGTCGGTACCGCCCCATCTCTCTACTCAGCTGTCTGGGAAAGACGGCAGAGAGAATGGTACTGAACCGGCTCCAATGGAAGCTGGGACCTCCACATGAACACCTACACGGGTTCACAAGGGGTAAGAGCACTGCTCAAGGTATAGCCACCTTACTGAGCACTGTCAGCATCACCAGATCTGTCATTGTTTTCCTGGACCTGGAGAAGGCCTTTGAACTGGCGAGCCCACTTGCCATTCAAGAGGTCCTGATCCGCAAAGGAATCAAGGGCAGACTGCTTGCCTGGATTGGTGACTACTTTCGGGACAGAACTGCCAGAGTGAAGTTCCAAGGTCACCTTTCCAGGCATCTACCCCTGGAGAATGGCACTCCACAAGGGGGGTCCTCAGCCCGGCTCTGTTTAACACCCTCATGTTAAGCATCCTCGACATTCCACTCCCAGCGGGGTGCAAGATCATCTCATATGCAGATGATTTGGCAATTATCTCTGTTGGGAGGAAGAATGAGAATTTAATCAGAAAGACCCAGCGTTGTCTGGATCTAATGTCTGAGGAATGCCGCAGAGTCGGGGTTTAAGATCTTCAGCAGCCAAATCGAAGGCAATGGCGCTGAAACAGGATGTCCGAGACCAAAGGCTGCGAGTCCAAGGGATAGAGCTAGAGTGGGTTAATGTCTTCCAATACCTGGGTGTATGGGTTGACAGTAAGCTTACTTTCCGCTCGGAGGTTCAATACCTCCTAGAACGGACCAAGGCAAGACTCTCTGTCATGAGAGCTCTGTCAGGCGCTTAGGGGCTGGGCACCGTGTACTAAGATCCTTCTATGTGCACGCTGTCCGTCCCATTGTGGACTACGCCTCCGTCGCCTCGATTACTGTCAAGCCTGGACTACGGCAAAGGCTTGACGTCATGCAAAACGATGCCGCCAGGATCATTCTGGGTGCTCCTATATGGGCTAAGGTTGCCAACCTCCTCTTGGAGGCCAACCTTTTCCCTCTGGACACCCGGATCGATCAGATGGCGGCTCAGTTTCTTGCCAAGGTCTTACAGTCCCCGTCGGACTCGCAGCTAAGACAAAAAGTGCAGCGTCGGTTTGCACAGAACCATGAACTCTTTGCCAACAACTCCTGGCTGTCTCATACAGCCAGGGTGTTGATACGCTTTGAGCTCAAGGAGACTCTGTTGGTCAAGGGAATGGACCCCCCCACCCTGACTATGCCACAGCCCCGCCGTGGGCAAGATCCTTGATAGAGTATTCTGTCATGAACCTGTCAAGGAGAAAGACCTTGTGTACTCTCCGTCTCTTTTGAAGGCTGAGGCGGAGAGGAACATTGCAGAAATCACTCCACCAGGTAGTAAAACCTACTTCACGGATGGTTCTGTAGACCCCATTTCCCACACTGCAGGCGCCGGCTTTGTTAAGGGACGTAGCACAAGCTATGCGGGTGTCCGACAATGCCTCCTCGCTCCAAGCAGAGGCTGTCGCTATTATGGGAGCCCTAGCCCATGCAGCCCAGACGGACGGGCATGTTGTCATACATACAGACTCTAGGACCGCCATTGACAGCCTGCAGCAAAGCACGCCCCTTGATAACGTTTACCTTCTGACCACGATTCTCACTATTGCTCAGAGAATCCTGGATCAGGGTAGACGCATTATCATCAACTGGATTCCAAGCCATGTTGGTATTAAAGGGAACGATGTAGCTGACAGGCTAGCGGAGGAAGGCAGGAAAAAACCCGAGAACTCTTTGTGGTGCATCCTAGCCGAGAACTGCTAAGGCGTAAATTGATGGCTGCAGGGCAGGTCGGTGCCCTGCAGCGCCACAGAGAGGAAGCGAGAACCTCCCCCTCGGCCAGCTGGTACTCAGACGCCACAGGCTATGAGTCGCTGATACTCTCTAACAGAATACCAAGGCGAGCCGAAGTCAGTCTTCACAGACTGAGATTAGGCTACCCCAGGTGTGGCAATCATACCCACCATTGGGCATGATGAGCGACGCTGCAGCCATTGTGGCGCGCCGGACGCCAATTTAGAGCACTATCTGATGGAATGCGAGCACACTTGCTTCCTCAGGCAGGGCCCAGAGACGACAGCCGCCGTTGCAGGCGGCTATGCCTATTAGCTTCCCCCTGTGGCAACTGGAGCGCCCTTCAGGCAATCCAACCGCCACGGTAAGCATTCAGTTATGATGATCAGATGAGTCAGCACTTATAGCTGGCAGAGGCCGGGCCGCCTCGTGCATATAGCCCGGGCGAAGGAAAGCCTTCGCAAATCTCTCTGAACTGAACTGAATGACATCAACAATAATTTCCGAAATCAGCACTAACACTAATGATAATAATGATGATGATAGCACTAATGGTAATAATAATAATCATAATAATAAGAATAAGGATAATAGCAAATAATACTGATGCCAGTTTTTTACTGATCAGAATAATATTATGTGGACCCAATTCTACAGGTTATCTTATGGTTTTCCAAGAAACATCCTACTTTACTGATACAGTAGCCTTAAAAATGTACAGCTTTTTATTTGACATTTCCAGGAATATCTATCTCCTTACCTGGATATCTTGGTCCAATTCTTTAGAACTGTGACAGGTTCCCCTGTGTTCAAATTGATTTGAGATGGGAGTACCGTCCTTGAATAGACGCGGTGTGTGTACTGTTCTTGAATAGATCCACACACACATACATATATATGTATATGTGTGTGTGTGTGTGTACACACACACACACTCACACACACCACACACACACACACACACACACACACACAAATATATATATATATATATATATATATATATATATATATATATATACCAACTAAATATGAAGTAAAGTCATCGAACTCTATTGACCAACATTTAAGTTAAGATTGGGTGTTTTCTTAATATAGAAAAAAAGATTTTTCTTTCGTATGAATTAAAATATTTACGAATTAATCTAGTGTTATTCCAATGTTTATTAGAGCTTATACATTTAACGATGATGAATCAAATAATCAAAAGCTTGATAACATTCTTAAATATTTTATGAAATTGGGTTATCCTCTATTTTTCTTAGATTAAGCCCATTCAATTGCTGATTGCAACATTTCTCATAATGAGAGGCAGAGAACATATTAAGGTAATTGTACTCGGTTAAATTGGCAAAGTATACAGGCTCAGAGTAGTTGCCCGAAAGGTTTATAATACTGCAATGGCCGATTATAATACACATCTGCGAGAGGTTCTGGTTAGTCACATAAGTGATGGTTTGCAGTGAAATCCTTTGATTGGTATTAAATCTGCCAAGTCCCCTCTTCGTGATTTTTTTTTTTTTTAATTCGCAGAGTATTCAAAATATTTGACTTCTTTCCGATTTTTTTTTAAAGAAGATCGCTGACCAACTGGCTCCTAAATTGGCTGTTGTGTGACTCTTGAAGTCCCGAAGAAATGCAAACATCACTCCCATTGAAAAGGAGTTACTGCTTCAACTTTACCATCGAAATATCGCTCTGTATACAAAGCACTATATATTTTTTTTTTTGCTGTCTTGTGCTGTTGTAATTAACTCCAGTGCAACATTTTTAGTTAACCATGAGGCCCTCCTTAATAAGGGCCAATGGCAATGATAATGGTTTAATTTATAATTTTTAGATTTTAAGAAATCTAACCGTGTCCAACCTTGTTGTTTTTTCTGACTATACCCCTCTTGTTTCTGGTGTCCCCTAGGGTAATGTATTGGGACCCTCATTTTTACCTCTGACATGGGCAACAGTCTTGCACATCTATTGCACAAAAATTGGGCCTACTTTACAAATGTTATAAATCTTACGCCTGTGACTCTACTGTCCTGAGATCCTTTTGTTCTTTTATTCTGCCACATTTTGGCTACTGTCCGGGTTCATTGTGACAAATGGATAAAGGGTATAATTGAGACTGAATAGTTCCATCTCTTGTGTTGTGGAACTATTCAGTCTCATTTATACCCTTTTATCCTGACCGTATCAAGTTGCTTGGTAGGACATTCAACTTAACTGATAATTTAGACCATCGACGTCAGTTTGGCTCCTTATCAGTCATGCATAAAATGTAAGGTTGTAAAGGTTGAGCATCCTTTATGTTCTCGACTTCCCTCGCGTTATATTCCTCTTTGAATTACTCTGACTCCTGTACGCCATTGTACCTGGCAATATTCAAGATTCTGTGCACCATCTATTATCAAGTTCTGTAACAACTTGCCAAAACATATAGTTCAGTTGTACAGCATTGAAAAATTTAAAAATGGGGCAAACAATCTTTACATTTCTCCTTGACGAACCAATCCTGACTTTTTCAGGGATAGTATATTTTACAAATCTTTGTAAATCTCTTTATCCTTTTAACTTTTAGCTTTGCTCCTGAACTCATCTTGCAGTTCCTGAAGACGTGTGAGTTTGCTTTTTCTGTCGCTTCATTCAACCATCATTTGAATGCTACTTTTGCCTTGTTTTTTTTTCTTTTTGTATTAGATTTCATGCAAATCCCACGTTTAAAGACGGCATGTCGGTCGGTGCCAAGAAGCAGTTTTGATAATATGGGTGGGAGGTCATTACTTCAGTAATAACTAATTGCATCGGAAATTCTATCTGTTGTAGTTATGGTGTGTAAGAATTTCTCTCTGCTAAGATCAGAATTGTTATTGATTTTTCTTCTACTAAATTACTTTTCCCTGAAAGTATCTTGCCTTTGGTTAATGGAGCACAGCTTAGTTTCTGAAGGGTATCTAATGACCGAGGGAGTTTAGTCACGGGGCAAAAACATAAATGTAAGTTGTTTTCGGAGAATTAAAAGGGAAAAGGGAAGGGGGTCTAGAAGGGGAAATGGTAGGTTCTCTGAGTATCAGAGAAAAGGACTAAAAAAGTGGGATGATCATACAATTCTAACACATTTGTTTATTTTCTCTAACTCATCTATTTACCACCTGTACGTGTGAGGATGGTAGGGAAGTAAATATCTCTGGACTTTTCCCAGTATTTTTTTTTTTTTTTGCCTAAAAATAAATCACAATCTAGCGTTTCCGTGCGCTCATATTTTCCCACTATTGAAATGTATGACACGTTGATGCAGTAGAACACCCCTCAGAGCATAGGCGACCTGGGTGGCCAATAAGGGAACCGAATCTAGATAAATCATTGAGACGGAAATAAAAGACTAAAAAATATGATAGGAAAAATTGAGAAAGGGGAGGATGAATTAGTGCGAAAGTAGAAAGAAATATTATGTGACGAATTAAGTAGCAACCTATCATATGAAGTGTAA
>BOPN01002500.1:62500-65000 GCA_017312705.2 Penaeus japonicus
GGACTGGAAGCGGAGGTCAGTCTTGAAGTCCTGGGCAATCTCGCGAACGAGGCGCTGGAAGGGCAGCTTGCGGATCAGGAGCTCGGTGCTCTTCTGGTAACGACGGATCTCACGAAGGGCAACGGTTCCTGGCCTGTAACGATGGGGCTTCTGGACACCTCCGCTGACTTGCGTGCAGCCTTGGTATTGCTGTTTATGGGGGGCCTTGCCTCCGGTAGACTTACGTGCGGTCTGCTTGGTACGTGCCATGTTGCAAGTTGGCTTCTATCTATAAAGATATCAAATTGCCGGAAATCGGAAATCTAAGGGAAGTCATGGACGAGTCCATGATTGAAGGAAGATTAGGGGTTGGGGGAAGGGAGCTAGCTAAGAAATTGAAGTATTAGCATGAGAATATAAAAGTTGGAGGGGCTTTCCCTCTTGCCTGATTTGTTTTTGTTTTCTTTTGTACACTGCAGACACGCTCGGGAGTCTATTCATGTCAGTTGCCGATTAATTGTCAGTGCTTGAGTGGACCCTTGAGTGGTCCTTCGATACCGTCCGAAAGGTTATTTAAATAATTTATGGATATGTAATTATGATTACATATATAAGTATAATAAAATCCAACACCCGTGTTTGTTACCAACACCCTTTTTAATTACCAATGATTTTTTTACGTCTGTGCACTCGATCCTCCAGCAGCAAGCCGTCATCCACTGTTGGGGGATCTGGTGCCATTGGCGTATGAGATGTCTCTCCCCCATGCGTATCTCCTCGAACCCCTGGAGGAGATACGAGTGTTGGAGAGATACCCTTCTTCAATTTTTTTTTTTTTTTTTTTTTTTTTTATTTTTTTTTTTTTTTTCCATCAAGCGAACTCCGGTTGTGCGATGCGTGGCTGAAGTCTCACCTAGACATACACTCGCGCAATCTGAGCGAACTCGTGTTTTGTATTAACTGTTTGTTTTCTTTCTTTTCAGGTCAGCCATCTTAAGTGTTCGCCAAAGGAGAGGTCGTTAAGGGTCACAGGGTCGTCAGGGTCGTCGTCTGCAGGGGCTGCGCGGTCGGCGCGCCTCTGCTGCCTGTACATTGGATCTGGTTCTATGTGGATGCTGGCAAACTTCTCGGGGAACCACGAGTGGCCTGCTGTGCCGAGCTCCATCTCCGACACTCTTAGGTAATTATGATCCTCCATTAGGTCAAGCTTTTCCCAGACCTTCTTAGCAAGATGGTGGATCCGAACATTCATGGGGATGATGTTACATTCTATGGAGCGTTGCTGCAGATGGAATGTTTGGATATCTGCATCCAGCTACCCAGATGAGGGATTTGTTTTGGACTGCCTGTAGTTTCAACATGAGAGAATTCGAAATGGTATTTAGTGGCACCGGTGGGTATTCAAGGATTGGTCGAATAAGTGCTTTGTACAGATGGAGTTTGGTTTTTTCAGAGCAGCCAGAGAACCGCTTGCAGAGTGCTAATTGATTATTAGCTAGTCTTGCTCGCTCTCTGACATGGGGAGTTAACCCTCTGTGTAATTAATTCTTTAGTCCTAAAAGTTTCCCATTTTGAGTGAAAGGGATTTCAGTGTTGTTTATTGTGATTGGTAAAGGAGACAGTCTGCCAGCCGAGATCATTTCGAACTTTTGATTGTTGGTTTTAATCTTCCAGTTCTTTTCAAATTGGTTGATTGATGTGATTGCATTGTGGGTCTGCAGGGTCATAATGATTTTGGATCTGCTCGGATGTGTTATTATCTGGGTGACATCATCAGCATAGCAGACGTATGTGTGATGGAATGTTGGTGGAGGCAGAGGAGAGGTGTACAGGATGTAGAGCGTGGGTGATATTACGCTCCCCTGGGGGACACCGCTTTGGAGGTTAATTTCGTTTCCGAGGAGATTACCTATTTTGATTCGGGCTTTTCGGTCTTTTAGGAAACTGCTCAGTAGCTTGGTTGTTGGGTCTGGCATTTGGGCATCGATTAGTCTGTGACGTAGACCAAGTCGCCAGACTTTATCGAATGCCTTAGATACGTCTCTGAGGATGACGTTACACTGTTGCTTATCGGCTAGGGCATTCGCTATGCTCTCATATGCAATCGCTGTTGCTGTGGTGGTACCTTTTCCTCTTCTAAATCCGTACTGATTTGGATTTAGAATGTTGTTACTTTCGAGATGATTCATGAGCCTTTGATTAACAATCTTTTCGAGGATTTTACCTGGAATCTCTAGAAGAGAGATGGGGCGGAAATCCCAGGTCTGTTGGGTGGTTTGCCTGGTTTCGGAATCAGCGTTACAGTGGCGACTTTGAAGGCTTTTGGAAAGTATCCAGCAGCTAAACAGGCATTGTATATGTTCCTGAGCTTGATGAGAGAGTTCTCAGGGAGGTTGGTAAGATCGATCTTATTGATCTTGCTGATTCCTGCTGCCTTATTCTTCATTTTGGCTATTGTGGCTTTGATCTCGTTTATGGAAATTTCAGCAGTTACTTGAGAGTCTGTTGAGATCTATGGTTT
>BOPN01002500.1:70000-75000 GCA_017312705.2 Penaeus japonicus
ATCATCATTTTTTCTTTCTTCTTCTCCTCCTTCTTTTCCTTTTTTCGTGTGTATGTGCCGTGTACGCGTGTGTGCTTGTGCGTGTGTGTGTGCGGCTGTTGCTTATAAGAGCATTTCTGATATTTTCTACTTTTTCGAGCATGGCCTTTGAATTATTCCATATGGTTAGTGTTACTCTTATCCCGTGCCGTGTGCACGTGTGCGTTGTGCTTGTAATTAGCGCCTATAGGTGAGAACTAAGCAATTTGCATGTGTGGGTGCGTGTGAATGCGACAAGTTAGGCTTTTATTTGATTGGATTTGACTTTTCTTTTTGAGTGCGTGTGCGTGCGTGCGTGCAGGTGTCTATGTGAGCAGGTGTGTATGTGTGCAGATACCTATGTGCAGGTGTGTGTGTGTGTGTGTGTGCAGGTGTGTATGTGTGCAGATATCTGTGCATGCAGGTGCCTACGTCCGTCTATGTGTGCAGGTGTGTATGTGTGCAGATATCTGTGCATGCAGGTGCCTACGTCCGTCTATGTGTGCAGGTGTGTATGTGTGCAGATATCTGTGCATCCAGGTGCCTATGTGCCTATCTATGCATGCATGCATGCACGTGGACGTGCGCGTTGTGTGTGTGTGTGTGCATTTATTCATTGCATGCATTTTACTAGATGAATGTGTACGTTTTGCATGGCGTGTACGTGTGCGTGTGCATGTCACTAGTAGTGCCTACAGATATCATGTGCGGCTTAGTTGTTTATTCACTGTTTGTTCATCCAATCATTATATGAGAGTTTGGTAGGGAGTGGAGGGTGTGTAAATTGCTTTCCTTACTTTGGTTCATTTGAGAGTGAGTGAGTGAGAGAGTGAGCATCCCCATATTTGATAATATGTACAGCATTTTTCCTCTGACAAGTGGAATAAATAAGTGTGAAGACTCAAGTATGGCTAAGAATGTAAACATGTACGTCTCTCGATGTCTTTTTTTGTTTGTTTGTTTGTTTCATTTTTGTAAGCGAATGAATATCGTCGGCGGCGTCGGCGATCCATGATTTTCCTTGCTGGTTGTTTTGTCGGTTATCCACCTAAGGGCCAGGTAGATAAGGCATGCATTCTCAACACTGTGGTCGTATCTCTCTATCTATGTATCTATCTATCCATCCATCTATCTGTGTAATGACTGACTCGTGTCGTGTATTCATTTATTCATTCATCGGTCAGTCGTCGCAAACCAATTTGCATGCGTGGGGAGTGGGGGGAGGGGGGAACAGGGAGGGAGGGAGAGGGGTTGGCCACCTCTATGCCTCCCTCCCTTCCCTTCTCCCTCCCTCCCTCCCTCCCTTCTTCCCTCCCTTCCCTTCTCCCTCCCTCCCTCTCCCCACACTTGCATAGAGGTGGCTAACCCCTCTCCAAGTGTAGGGAGAGGGGGGAAGAGCTACCTATCACATTATCAGTTGACTATGTGTTTGTTTGTTTGGTTTTGGGCATGTAGGCAACAACAAACCACTGGTGTAGTTACGATGGTATAATGGCAATTGGGAGGGAGTGAGTGAATGAGTGACCTCTTTCCTTACTAGAGTGAGGTCTATTATTACTATTATTATCATTATTATTATTATGTCGCCGTTGCCTTGGTTGCGAGTTATTGTCTTGGTACTTGTGTGTGTGTGTGTCTGCGTATATATGTGTATGTATGCTCATTCCCTTTATTTCATGTATGCATGCAGATAAGGTAAAACTCAATCAATCAGTCAGTCAGAGTGCAAGTGTGATGGATAATACTTTGAATTGTTTGATTTGATTCGTAAGTGTATGTGTGGTGATCCGGCGAGAAGATGCGTGCTTGCTAGATTGATTGGTTGCTAGTTAGTTTGTTAGTTTGTTCGTTCGTTCGTTCGAGAAAACGCAAGTGGAATAGCCATTTTTCCTAGCTTTGTTTTTGTTTTGCTTTGTTATTCTTCATTTGTTTTTGTTTCTTTGCGCGAGTCACGTTAACTCGTAGCTACTAATTGTTGTCTGTCTGTCTGTCTGCGTATGTGGTTGCAGTGTGTATACAAGGACATGTGAGAAGAAGAAGAAATTCAAAAGACAGTTTGTCAAGAGTTACAAGGAGTTCCGAGGAGAGTGAATCAAGAAAGAAGCCAAACGTTTATTTGATCTCAGTATATGTTAGGGGCAAAAACAAATGTAGGCAATAGTAGTATTAGTAGTAGTAGCAGTGTCGATGGTGTTAAGAATGTAACAAGCAGTAGCAATGATAATGAATAAGAGTGTAGGCCCATTTCATGTCAAGAGTCAAGGGGGGAGAAAGTGAGAAATGATACATGCATGTATGTATGTATGTATGTATGCATGCATTTACAAGTGTAAAGTCGATTTATTACAAAAACTAAAACAAATGAATGAATGAATGACTAATGAATAGTTGTTCGCGGTCATGAGCGAGAGAAAAGAGAGAGAGTGGGGTGGGTGGCATGGAGCGGCAAACAAGGCAAGTGAAACAGAGAAAGAGATAGAAACAATCTATGTATGTATGTTGAATCAGACAGGCACAGTTTGCTACAAGGGATATCTATCACTAATATTACGATACTGCAGACACAAAGTGATTGATGAGTAAAATAGCCACTGAGTATGAGCACTATAGTAATAATCATTGAATTTGATTTGGTAGAGGAAATATAAAATGTATGCAAGAAAGAGAGAGAGAGGGAGGGAGGTGAAGAAGGACCAATGTGTCAGCCAGCCAGCGATAAGAGGGAGGGATCAAGTTACAAACCGATTGCAGCGCTAGTTATCAGTACCAACCCACTCACTCACTCACTCTCTCACTCAATTCTCTCTCTCACAAACAAAATTACCACAAAGGAACACACAAAAACTATAAAACTCAAATTCAACATCAAAAACAACAGTCCCCAACCACACAAAAGACAACAAGAAGGAAAAAGAAAACAGAGTCCAGTGAAAAAACACGTAGAAAGAGCAAAAACGCAAACTTCAAACGTCAAACAAAAACATACCAAATATCAACTAACTAAACAACAAAAAATCATTGAGTACAAAAAACAAAAACAAGAAAAAAACACCAAAAAACAATCTCACTCATCAGCAAACAAGACAATACAATACAATCCATTCCATTTCTCATTTCATATTTCATACACAAGCAACATTCAACTTGACTTTGCTCTTGCCTCGGTGAGGTCGATGTCTTCTAGACCTGAAATCGACCTTCTCCCCTATATCTCAAACAAATCTAGACCTTATTCACTAACCAGCTAAATCCAACAAACTACCAAACTGCCTCCGCTCAACTCTCGGACAAGTAGAAATGGACCTTCTCCACAATATCTCCACAATATAGTCTTTATTCACTTCACAAAAGGAGCTAAATCCAACAAACTACCCAACTGCTCTAGTTAGCACGACTAGTTTTGATGGAACACATCACACACACACCTTAGAGATGGCTGGCTGGCTGGCTGGCTGTTTCAATGCTTAGACACATACCAGTTCTTTAACGACTATCTTTTCTAGACTTGGCATGTTATTATGATATTTTGTAAATGCAGATGAAAATTTTCAGCTATTATAAAGACTCGCATATCTTTCACTAAATCATCCACGTTAAAGAACATGCTACCAAATTAACTTGATAGATGAAATAGCCAGACTTTGTCTATGAAAGAAAGCAAATGTGCACTTACATCAACTGAATATTTTTCACATTTTATCAAGAAAAAAAGATGCTAAATCATATGAAAAAGGACATCTTTATGAAAGTATACTATGCAAAACTGATATTGCTGTTGTGTTATGTTATTTATTTTTTATTTTTTTATTTTTATTTTTTTTTTCCACATGATATACATACAAGAGAAAGAGAAACATGAAAACTGACAAATTGTTGGAAGCATACCCTAGAAACCTTGTGTTCTTGCATTATATGTTATATTTTATTTATTTAATTGTGTGTGTGTTTGTTTTGTTTTTGTTTTGTTTTTCTAAACATCATAGACATACAAAAAGATGACACAACATGAAAGCTGATAAGTCATTGAAAGCATAGTTACAATACATGGTTGCATTTTTTGTGCCTTATACAATGGAGTTTTTTTTCTCATCACTATCACCATCATCATCATCATCATCATCATCATCATCATCATCATCATCATCATCATCATCATCATCATCATCATTATTTTCATTATTATCATTATAATAATCATTTCTTGTAGATATTTACACTAAACATTATTGTACAGTAATAATTGTATTTCATGGAAGAATTAAGTTTTTACATTATCCTCTGATGATTCTCACTGGTTATGTCATCCATGGTTCATAGATAAATAGACATAAACTCTCTCTCTCTCACACACACACACACACACACACACAATTCTCATCTTTTTGCAGCTCTTCTTCTCTTTTTCTCCATAGGTGTGTGTGTAGATATAGATACAGATAGATAGATATATAGATAGTAAAACTAAAATACATTTAACATATATATCCTCAAGAGTTCAATCCATTGTATTTCAGATAATCTCTTTAAATCAATGTATTCTGTAATAATCATTGTAAGTTAAAGCAATGTTGGCACTTGTGCTCTTGTTTCATGCAGGCCTGTTTTCATTATCTGTCAACATATCTGTAAAACTTGTAAACTCTTTATGCACACTGGCTATGAACACTGTATTTTGCAATAATCTTGTACAATCAATTATATCCTTGGTTTTATTGATTCAGATCTTTTTTCTTTTCTTTTTTTTCCCCTCTCTTTCTCTCTCTTTTCATTTATATATCCCCAAGATTTTCAATTATAATATGAATTTTGTATTTAGGAATATTGTAATCTGTATTACTCTTTTACAACAGATATTATCCTTTTTCCATCGTTTCATTCTTTGTGCTTAAAACATGGTTTATGAGTAAAATATAGGATAACCAGAATAGTTAAATGATATTAAAACAATTTTTTGGCATATCTCTTTATTTTTATAAACAAAT
>BOPN01002500.1:87500-97500 GCA_017312705.2 Penaeus japonicus
AGGCAAACATATTAAGAAACGATGACAAATGTACAAATGTGGTGATCTAATAAATTCAACGTTTCAGGTGAGCGGGATGAACCCAATGTCATCACTGCATGGAGATCAAAGACCAACAAGGTAATGTTTAAATAAATGTTACAGTAAGAGACACTGTGGATATAGCAAGAGATGATGGAAAAGGAATGCTTTCTTATATGTTATTTCTTATTTTAGTTTTGTAATTTATTTAATGGAAATAGAAATATTGAAAGTACCCTTATAGACAATGGCTTCAGTTATTAAAGGATTTAAAGGCCTCTTCTGTTATAAGTATTACTTGTGTCTTATGTTGTAAAAACAAAAACAAAACAAAAACATCTATATATTTATGTATATTTATGCACACATATATACATGTATACATATATGCAGCTGTAAATGCATACTTATAGATATTTATATATATAAGTATATATCTGTCTATCTATCTATCTATCTATGCATCTATCTATCTATCTATCTATCTATCTATCTATATAGAAGAAGATATTGACATGTATATATCATGCATGATAAGCATAGCCTCACCTCTAAGATTTTAAATGTATCGATAGTCTATAATTTATTAGATTGGAATTTGGTTTTTATTAATGCAAAACCACACTGAAAATGTACAACAAAGTGTAGTGAAATAGTAACTAATGTTTCAGGTGAGCGGAATGAACCCAATGTCATGGAGAGCAAGAGCCAACAAGGTAATGTTTAAATAAATGTTACAGTAAGAGACACTGTGGATATAGCAAGAGATGAAGGAAAAGGAATGTTTTTTTTTTTATGTTATTTCTTATTTTAGTTTTGTAATTTATTAAATGGAAATATAGATACTGAATGTACCTTTATAGACAGTGGATTCAGTTATTATTAGGGGATTTAAAGGCCTCTTTTGTTTTAAGTACTACTTGTATATCATGTTATGAAAAAAAAAAGAAGTGTCAAAGCCAGTTTGGATTAATTCATATCTATATAACTATCTATTTAAACCATTTTTATGTCTATTGGTTTCTTGCATCCTGTGTGCTTAATATACAATGCTAAACTATTGTTTGTTTAATCAGTAAATATAATATTTTGCTGTTTTCTTAGAACTGTAAACTTGACAAACAAACATTTCCATTACACGCTGTTTTACACTCTATTATGAAGGGATGCATGACAACTTTGTCAACCTTTTTAAAACTTCTAATGCTTTGTGATGCATTTGATTTTCTGTGCACTTTGAATTTGATTGTTGTTTTATAGTGCATTCTAAACTCTTTGGATCTTATTAACTAGCTCCTTGACATTTGTTAATGTTATTTGTTTATAAAAATAAAGAGATATGCCAAAAAATTGTTTTAATATCATTTAACTATTCTGGTTATCCTATATTTTACTCATAAACCATGTTTTAAGCACAAAGAATGAAACGATGGAAAAAGGATAATATCTGTTGTAAAAGAGTAATACAGATTACAATATTCCTAAATACAAAATTCATATTATAATTGAAAATCTTGGGGATATATAAATGAAAAGAGAGAGAAAGAGAGGGGGAAAAAAAGAAGAAAAAAGATCTGAATCAATAAAACCAAGGATATAATTGATTGTACAAGATTATTGCAAAATACAGTGTTCCTAGCCAGTGTGCATAAAGGGTTTACAAGTTTTACAGATATGTTGACAGATAATGAAAACAGGCCTGCATGAAACAAGAGCACAAGTGCCAACATTGCTTTAACTTACAATGATTATTACAGAATACATTGATTTAAAGAGATTATCACAGAATACAATGTTCAAAATGGATTGAACTCTTGAGGATATATATGTTAAATGTATTTTAGTTTTACTATCTATATATCTATCTATCTGTATCTATATCTACACACACACCTATGGAGAAAAAGAGAAGAAGAGCTGCAAAAAGATGAGAATTGTGTGTGTGTGTGTGTGTGTGTGTGTGTGTGTGAGAGAGAGTTTATGTCTATTTATCTATGAACCATGGATGACATAACCAGTGAGAATCATCAGAGGATAATGTAAAAACTTAATTCTTCCATGAAATACAATTATTACTGTACAATAATGTTTAGTGCAATGATTTATAAAGAATGATTATTATAATGATAATAATGAAAATAATGATGATGATGATGATGATGATGATGATGATGATGATGATGATGATGATGATGATGATGATGATGATGATGATGATGATGATGATGGTGATAGTGAATAAGAAAAAAAAAAAACTCCATTGTATAAGGCACAAAAAATGCAACCATGTATTGTAACTATGCTTTCAATGACTTATCAGCTTTCATGTTGGAATACTTTTTGTATGTTCGTATATGTTTAGAAAAAAAAAACAAAAACAAAACAAACACACACAATTAAATAAATAAAATATAACATACTGCAATGACAAGGTTTCTAGGGTATGCTTCCAACAATTTGTCAGTTTTCATGTTTCTCTTTCTCTTGTATGTATACTATGGAAAAAAATAAAAATAATAATAAAATAAAAAAATAAAAATAAATAACATAACACAACAGCATGATTGTTTTGCATAGTATGCTTTCATAAAGATGTCCTTTTTCATATGATTTAGCATCTTTTTTTCTTGATAAAATGTGAAAAATATTCAGTTGATGTAAGTGCACATTTGCTTTCTTTCATAGACAAAGTCTGGCTATTTCATCTATCAAGTTAATTTGGTAGCATGTTCTTTAACGTGGATGATTTAGTGAAAGATATGCGAGTCTTTATAATAGCTGAAAATTTTCATCTGCATTTACAAAATATCATAATAACATGCCAAGTCTAGAAAAGATAGTCGTTAAAGAACTGGTATGTGTCTAAGCATTGAAACAGCCAGCCAGCCAGCCAGCCAGCCATCTCTAAGGTGTGTGTGTGATGTGTTCAATCAAAACTAGTCGTGCTAACTAGAGCAGTTGGGTAGTTTGTTGGATTTAGCTCCTTTTGTGAAGTGAATAAAGACTATATTGTGGAGATATTGTGGAGAAGGTCCATTTCTACTTGTCCGAGAGTTGAGCGGAGGCAGTTTGGTAGTTTGTTGGATTTAGCTGGTTAGTGAATAAGGTCTAGATTTGTTTGAGATATAGGGGAGAAGGTCGATTTCTGTTTGTCCGACGGCTGGTCGGGGCGCGCGTAGGCCTCACCGAGGCAAGAGCAAAGTCAAGTTGAATGTTGCTTGTGTATGAAATATGAAATGAGAAATGGAATGGATTGTATTGTATTGTCTTGTTTGCTGATGAGTGAGATTGTTTTTTGGTGTTTTTTGCTTGTTTTTGTTTTTGACTCAGTTTTTGTTGTTTAGTTAGTTGATGTTTGGTATGTTTTTTTTTGTTTGACGTTTGAGTTTGCGTTTTTGCTCTTTTTCTACGTGTTTTTCACTGGACTCTGTTTCTTTTTTCCTTCTTGTTGTCTTTTTGTGTGGTTGGACTGTTTGTTTCAGTGTTGAATTTGAGTTTTATAGTTTTTGTGTGTTCCTTTGTGTGGTGATTTTGTTTGTGAGAGAGAGGAATTCGAGTGTTTTCATGAGAGAGTGAGTGAGTATGCTTGCATGATAACTAGCTAACTACTGATCGGTTTGTAACTCGATCGCTCCTCCTCGTTATCTGGCTGGCTGGCTGGCAGTGGTCCTTCTTCCTCCCTCCCTCTCTCTCTCTCTTTCTTGCACGTACATTTTTATCTTCCTCTACCAAATCAAATTCAATGATTATTACTACTTCGTGCTCATACTCAGTGGCTATTTTACTCATCAATCACTTTTGTGTGTCACCAGGTATCGTAATATTATTGATAGATATCCCTTGTAGCAAACTGTGCCTGTCTGATTCAACATACATACATAGATTGTTTCTATCTCTTTCTCTGTTTCACTTGCCCCCCCCCTTTTTTCCACTCCGTACCACCCACCCCCCCTCTCTCTCTTTTTCTCTCTCCCATCATAGACCGCGAACCAACCATTCATTTCTAGTCATTCATTCATTCATTTGTTTTAGTTTTTGTAATAAATCGACTTTACACTTGTAAATGCATGCATACATACATACATACATGCATGTATCATCTCTCACTTTCTCCCCCCTTGACTCTTGACATGAAATGGGCCTACACTCTTATTTATTATCATTGCTACTGCTTGTTACATGCTTAATTAACACCACATCGACATTCATTACTACTACTAATACTACTATTGCCTACATTTGTTTTTGCCCCTAACATATACTGAGATCAAATAAACGTGTTGGTTTGTTTCTTGATTTACTCTCCTCTGGAACTCCTTGTAACAAGCAAACTGTCTTTTGAATTTCTTGTTCTTCTCACATGTCCCAACATACATACACATACATACAACCACATACGCAGACAGACAGACAGACAACAATTAGTAGCTACGAGTTAACATTGATGAGAGCTCGCGCAAAGGAAACGAAACGAAACAGAGCAAACAAAGCAAGGCAAAGCAAAGCTAGGAAAAATGGCTATTCCACTTGCGTTTTCTTGGACCCTACTCGAACGAACAAACAAACAAACTAGCAACCAACTAATCTAGCAAGCACGCATCTTCTCGCCGGATCACCACATACACTGATAACCCAAATCAAACAATTCCAGGTATTATCCATCACACTTGCACTCTGACTGACTGATTGATTGATTGAGTTTTACCTTATCTGCATGCATACATGAAATAAAGAGAGACAGGCATGCATGCACATGCATATACGCAGACACACACACACAAGTACCAAGACAACTAACTCACCAACCAAGGGCAATTCCTTCAAGCTTGATAGAAACAACGGCGACATAATAATAATAATGATAATAATAGTAATAATAGACCTCACTCTAGTAAGGAAAGAGGTCACTCATTCACTCACTCCCTCCCAATTGCCATTATACCATCGTAACTACACCAGTGGTTTGTTGTTGCCTACATACTAAAAGCCAAACAAACAAACACATAGTCAACTGATAATATGATAGAGGTGGCCTGTTCCCCCCTCTCCCCACACTTGGAGAGGGGTTAGCCACCTCTATGCAAGTGTGGGGAGAGGGAGGGAGGGAAGAAGGGAGGGAGGGGGGAACAGGGAGGGAACAGGGAGGGAAAAGGGAAGGGAGGGAGGCATAGAGGTGGCCAACCCCTCTCCCTCCCTCCCTGTTCCCCCCTCCCCCCACTCCCCACACATGCAAATTGGTTTGCGACGACCGACCGATGAATGAATAAATGAATACACGACACGAGTCAGTCATTACACAGATAGATGGATGGATAGATAGATACATAGATAGAGAGATACGACCACAATGTTTAGAATGCATTCCTTATCTACCTGGCCCTTAGGTCGATAACCGACAAAACAACCAGCAAGGAAAATCATGGAATCGCCGACGCCGCCGACGATATTCATTCGCTTACAAAAATGAAACAAACAAACAAACAAAAAAAGACATCGAGAGACGTACATGTTTACATTCTTAGCCATACTTGAGTCTTCACACTTATTTATTCCACTTGTCAGAGGAAAAATGCTGTACATATTATCAAATATGGGGATGCTCACTCACTCACTCACTCACTCACTCACTCTCAAATGAACCAAAGTAAGGAAAGCAATTTTGCACACCTCCCTCCCTACCAAACTCTCATATAATGATTGGATGAACAAACAG
Organism: Penaeus japonicus; assembly: GCA_017312705.2. Lineage (NCBI taxonomy): Eukaryota > Metazoa > Arthropoda > Malacostraca > Decapoda > Penaeidae > Penaeus > Penaeus japonicus. The sequence continues at coordinate 93,235 of BOPN01002500.1, forward strand.
TGAATAAACAACTAAGCCGCACATGATATCTGTAGGCACTACTAGTGACATGCACACGCACACGTACACGCCATGCAAAACGTACACATTCATCTAGTAAAATGCATGCAATGAATAAATGCACACACACACACACACACACACACACAACGCGCACGTCCACGTGCATGCATGCATGCATAGATAGGCACATAGGCACCTGGATGCACAGATATCTGCACACATACACACCTGCACACATAGACGGACGTAGGCACCTGCATGCACAGATATCTGCACACATACACACCTGCACACATAGACGGACGTAGGCACCTGCATGCACAGATATCTGCACACATACACACCTGCACACACACACACATACACACCTGCACACACACACACATAGACGGACGTAGGCACCTGCATGCATAGGTATCTGCACACATACACACCTGCTCACATAGACACCTGCACGCACGCACGCACGCACGCACACGCACTCAAAAAGAAAAGTCAAATCCAATCAAATAAAAGCCTAACTTGTCGCATTCACACGCACCCACACATGCAAATTGCTTAGTTCTCACCTATAGCCGCTAATTACAAGCACAACGCACACGTGCACACGGCACGGGATAAGAGTAACACTAACCATATGGAATAATTCAAAGGCCATGCTCGAAAAAAGTAGAAAATATCAGAAAATGCTCTTATAAGCAACAGCCGCACACACACACGCACAAGCACACACGCGTACACGGCACATACACACGAAAAAAGGAAAAGAAGGAGGAGAAGAAGAAAGAAAAAATGGTAATAATATTATAAACAATGAGAACTCAACGGCAAAATATATATATTAATAAATAAAAAATAAAAGAAAATAAAACAACGGCCATACTATGCACGCACGCACGCACGCACGCACGCACGCACGCACGCACGCACGCACGCACGCACCCACCCACCCACCCACCCACGCATTGGTTGGGAAATTGAACATGGAATAAAATATAATTGTGTGCTTGTGACTCGCTATTGCCTTAGGTTCGGTTACAAAAGAAAAAAATAAAATAAAAAAAATCAAGTAAAAAAATAATATTGGTCTGCTATTGCGTTAGGTTAGGTTCCCCAAAGTAGAAAACAAGAAAAAAAAAATAACAATCAAATTCGTGTGCTATAGCGTTAGGTTAGGTTACCCCCCCAAAAAAAAAAAAACAAAAAAAAAAAAATAAAATAAAATAATCGTGTGCTACAGCGTTAGGTTAGGTTAAAAATAAATGAATAAGTAAATAAATAAATACAAAATAATTTGTGGGCACCCAAGGTCATCCAGGATACCATAATCCATTTTAATGGTTATGTAAATATGTTGCGAATGCTGCTGTACCGTTAGTGTAGATTATTACATATAATATATTTATAATACCATCTCGGTAAAGACCATCAGAATTGACGATAACAAACTAACGAAAGTGGAACAGAATATCAGTCACACTTGCCACAAGCAATGTATGCGGTGAAAAAAGAAAAAAGTCTTACAAAACAAACAAAAAAGTCAGTCACACCCCAGGTGTTTAAACTACTGATTTTGTACTACCCCCAAACTAAAAGGTGTGGAGTTTGATATTTACATGAAGTACAGAATGCATAATTTTTTTTCGATCCTTTTAATCAGTCAGATTATTTCCTCCAACGAAATTCCCTTTACAAACGGCGCTGGACTAGGCTTCCCAACAAAAAAGCGAAAGTGCTGTTTTTCTCAACCATTCCCTCTATATATAGTCTCCTGGGCGTACTGGAAGAGAACGACATTTTTGTGTATGTGTGAAATAAGTTTACACGGATGTCTAATGCCACGGAATGTGGATCGTAAGTGGTACGACATGGGCAATGATAGTTCATTTAGTTATATATTTTTCTGTTTTGTGTCTGATTAGAATAAAATGAATGATTAAATCATCCTGTAGTGCTATGCGCTTATGTATTTCCTACCTGTGGTCTTTAAGGGGAAAGAGAAATGCGGATGTTGCGAAGGGGAATGGAGGAGGGGTTTTGAGGGGAAAGGGGTGGTTGGGTCCTAGAGGGCAAGCAGTGAGGAGGGAAATGGGGAGAGGAACCGATACCAAAGGGTGTTGTTGTCTGCTTGGGCATTCATATTCGCATGTGTACATAGGTTTTTGTTAACGTGCTTGTTTGTATTCTTCACGTAGTACCCATCAGTTTCATAAAGCCATCAGCCGTATTCCAGGACACTTTCTGCGAGTGAATTTGTGTATAGATCTTCCCTAGTCTTTGTGTGTGTATAGTGCACATATATGCGTATCTTCTATACATTACGTATATAGATTTTATGTATAAATATTTCATATAATTATATACTTTAACTTTATGCTCCTGACTACTGCTACTTCCCTCTCCTTCGAAAAATCCGTCAAAAGGTAATCAGCAGAGAATCCACGTTTTCCTAAAAGGATTTATAATCCAAGTGTAGGACAATGATGCCTAATATATCCAATATAAAAATTTATTTACAAACGTGGTATGCTCATTTGAAGTATTGGTAACAAAGAATACACTAAAAATATGCATTTTTTCTGCCCGTGTAACTATCGTGACAAGCCCACCCCGTGTCATGGGTTTTCCACGATTCCATTTGCCTCGACTTTGCCACGCTGTTGACACGAACAGGGCTTCTGGAATACCATTAACGGCATGTTCATGGCGCACGAGGGACTTTGAATATGGCTGAATATCTTACGTCTTTGTTATTGACGCATAGGTTTGTTATGCCGTGTTGAATATAGTAATGCAGAAAATGTAATGTCTGTCATTGCATTTTAGGTTATGTCAAGAGAAATTTCCACCATTGTTATATAACTTTATTATAGATCGTTTATCATTTAAAAAACAATGCTGAAAACACTAACATGAATTGGACCAGGAACTTTATCATTCCCTCTGTATATGCACTGAAAAAATAAAAGATGATTTTCAATATTTAGCCGAGGTCTTAGCACTTCATTATCCGCCTTTGCTTCGAACGTGTTGAAGCGTAAGGGGACTTCCTGGACTATATCAACATAGTCTCAAAATTTGATGATATCGCTGTTCGATCTCACGATTTCGCAATTCGACTGTCCACTTGCTTTCTATCAAACTGTCATCCACTCATCCTTGACTGTATGTCATGCATTTATTTTTGACTTCATGTCATCCATTCATCCGCGACCAGTGTCACACTCATCCATGGGTCCTCCTTTGATCTGACCATGTCTCCTCCTGACGTGACTTTAATTTCCTTTCTGTCCCTCCTGCTGTCTCCCATTCCCTCTATTTCAACTTTTATTGTCATCCATTCATCCCTCTCCTTGCTTTCCTTACGCACCTACAAGGAAGTCCTCTTAGACAGAACTTCGCCCCCGCCTGGGCATGCGTAAACAGGTCCAATAAAAGGGAAAAGAGCAAATATTATTCCCATGGGCAGAAGGCCGATCGTTCCTCCAGGTCGTTCAAGTTTTTATGGCCTGCTTTCCAGCCTCGCTGCCTCGCCGATCGCCAATGCTAATGGAAACGCGCGTCGCGTTCGCTTTCATCTGAATCGCACGTCTGCTGAACGACGATGCGATGCTTTGAGGCCATATGCGTTTACATGTGAGGGACTTAGATTTACATTTTCTCTTTCGCGAATATACGATAACGCACACACACATACAGACATACATGAAAGTCTGTTCATACATACATGCATACATAATACATACATACATACATACATATATATATGTATATATATATATATATATATATATATATATATATATATATAGATATATATATATATATATATATATTTGTGTGTTTGTGTGTGTACATATACAAAGAAACACACACACACACACTATAATGCAAAATAACGTAAGATATACGCCTGCAATCCCGCGCCCGAGGACGATTAACTGACACACTCACGCACGCAGCGTTTGAGATGCCGGATACTTTCATACTCTAAATTCATGCTGCCTTGTGACAATTACTGATTAATATCTATTTCTGAGAATGAAGAGCGAATGTAAGGAATATTACGAAGGAAAAGGTTTTCCCTTCTTTTTCTATGTATTTCTGTACATGTATTACTAGGCTTATTTTTACATGCAGTGACGTCTTGTTTGTGGTACATGCTATTTACGTATCTCTCTTTGTCTACTTACCTTTCTATGTATTTATCCACCTATGTATTTGATAATGTATTTACCTGTCTATCTATCTATCTATCTATCT
>BOPN01002500.1:110000-115000 GCA_017312705.2 Penaeus japonicus
ACTCATCTGATCATCATCACTGAATGCTTACCGTGGCGGTTGGATTGCCTGAAGGCGCTCCAGTTGCCAGGGGGAAAGCAATAGGCATAGCCGCCTTACCAGCCCGGCGGCTGTCGTCTCTGGGCCCTGCCTGAGGAAGCGAGTGTGCTCGCATTCCATCAAGTAGTGCTCTATCTTGGCGTCCGGCGCGCCACAATGTTTGCAGCGTCGGTCATCATGCCCAATGGTGGGTATGATTTGCCACACACAAGGGTAGCCTAATCTCAGTTTGTGAAGACTGACTTCGGCTCGCCTTGGTATTTTAGGGGAGACTATCAGCGACTCATAGCCTGTGGCGTCTAAGTACCAGCTGGCCGAGCGGGAGGTTCTCGCTTCCTCTCTGTGGCGCTGCAGGGCACCAACCTGCCCTGCAGCTATCGTTCTACGCCTTAGCAGTTCTCGGCTAGGATGCACCACATGATTACTCAAGGGTTTTTTCCTGCCTTCCTCCGCTAGCCTGTCAGCTACATCGTTCCCTTTAATACCAACATGGCTTGGAATCCAGTTGATGATAATGCGTCTACCCTGATCCAGGATTCTCTGAGCAATGGTAAGAATCGTGGTCAGAAAATAAACGTTATCAAGGGGCGTGCTTTACTGCAGGCTGTCAATGGCGGCCCTAGAGTCTGTATGTATGACAACATGCCCGTCCGTCTGGGCTGCATGGGCTAGGGCTCCCATAATAGCGACTGCCTCTGCTTGGAGCGAGGAGGCATTGTCGGACACCCGCATAGCTTGTGCTATGTCCCTTGCTGCAAAACCCGCGCCTGCAGTGTGGGAAATGGGGTCTACAGAACCATCCGTGAAGTAAGTCTTACTACCCGGTGGAGTGATTTCTGCAATATTCCTCTCCACCTCAGCCTTCAAAAGAGACGGAGAGTACTGAGTCTTTCTCCTTGACAAGTTCATTACAGAATACTCTATCAAGGATCTTGCCCACGGCGGGGCTGTGGCATAGTTAGGGTGGGGGAGGTCCATGCCCTTAACCAACAGCGTCTCCTTGAGCTCAATGCGTATCAACACCCTGGCTGTATGAGACAGCCAGGAGTTGTTGGCAAAGAGTTCATGGTTCTGTGCAAGCCGACGCTGCACTTTTTGTCTTAGCTGCGAGTCCGGCGGGGACTGTAGGACTTTGGCAAGAAACTGAGCCGCCATCTGATTGATCCGGATGTCCATAGGGAAGAGGTTGGCCTTCAAGAGGAGGTTGGTAACCTTAGCCCATATGGGAGCACCCAGAATGATCCTGGCAGCATCGTTTTGCATGACATCAAGCCTTTTCCTTAGTCCACGATGGGATGGACAGCGTGCACATAGAAGGATCTATGTGCATGCTAAGCACCGCCCTGACAGAGCTCTCATGACAGAGAGTCTTGCCTTGGTCTGTTCTAGGAGGTATTGAATCTCCGAGTGGAAGGTAAGGTTACTGTCAACCCATACACCCAGGTATTGGAAGACGTGAACCAACTCTAGCTCTAACCCTTGGACTCGCAGCCTTTGGTCTCGGATATCCTGTTTCAGCGCCATTGCCTTCGATTTGGCTGCTGAGATCTTAAGCCCGACTCTGCGGCATTCCTCAGACATTAGATCCAGACAACACTGGGTCTTTCTGACTAGGTTCTCATTCTGCCTCCCAACGGAGATAATTGCCAGATCATCTGCATATGAGATGATCTTGCACCCCACTGGGAGTGGAATGTCGAGGATGCTTAACATGAGGGTGTTAAACAGAGCCGGGCTGAGGACCTCCCCTTGTGGAGTGCCATTCTCCAGGGGTAAATGCCTGGAAAGGTGACCTTGGAACTTCCCTCTGGCAGTTCTGTCCCGAAAATAGTCACCAATCCAAGCAAGCAGTCTGCCCTTGATTCCTTTGCGGATCAGGACCTTTTGAATGGCGAGTGGGCTCGCCAGTTCAAAAGCCTTCTCCAGGTCCAGGAAAACAATGACAGATCTGGTGTTGCTGACAGTGCTCAGTAAGGTGGCCATACTGTGGCCTTGTGAACCCATGTAGGTGTTCATGTGGAGGTCCCAGCTTCCATTGGAGCCGGTTCAGTACCATTCTCTCTGCCGTCTTTCCCAGACAGCTGAGTAGAGAGATGGGGCGGTACTGACCCGGCTCCTTTGGTTTAGGGATGGGAACTATGTAAGCCCTCTTCCAGCACTGTGGTAGTGAGGAAGTCTCCCAGGACTTGTTGATGAGATGCAATAGTGCAAGCTCACCTTCAAGTCCAAGGTAGGAAATGATGGGGTAGGAGATCCCATCACAACCCGGGGCTGACCGCGAACTGGTCTTATATGTCCGCCTTAGTTCCCTCAGAGAGAACATGGCATCGCATCAGCAGGCTCGACCGCCTTTTCTCTGATGAGGTCATGCCTGCCTGGAAGCAGTTCCTCTTGGCATGCCCACAACTCTGCTGGTAGACCGGCCCTACTTGTTCTAACAGAGAACTCGAGTGCCAGTCTCTCCGCCTCCGACCGCGGGTCATGTGGGTCTTTCTGGGGGCTGAGCGATTTGTGGCCCGTCTGATACGGTTCCACAGCTCTGTAAAGGAGGTTTGGTGGCCAAAGGACTCACACCACTCCAGCCATTTTTCCTGCTTTACCCTCTTAGCAGTTTCCTGAGCATCCCTGAGAGCCACTCTCAAAAGAGCGTGGTTCTCAGGGGTTCTCTGTCTGCGGAAGTGTCTTCTGCACATATTGATTCTGTGGTTGACCTCCTTAATCTCATCATTGTAGTACCAGGCGTCTTTAAAACACCTAGACCACGGACGAGTTTTGGGTATGGTCTCTGAGGCTGCCTCATCTATGGCATTAACTAGTCTTGCCTCAAGTGTATCCACATTATCATTATGTGAGAATTCACTGGTTCTGAGGCACCTGGCCAGGGCCTCCTGGAAAGCTTTCCAGTTGGTCCTGTCCACCTTCCATCGAGGATTGTGCTGGGGCACAGGGGCCGGGCCAGCATCCAAGATGGTGGTGACTATCCCAGTGTTGTCCACAGACCAACTAATTCTCTCGACCAGGGCCGCAGTGACAAAGGTAAGGTCAAGGACCCCCCCCGCCAACGTGCGTAGGCTCCTGGTTGTTGAGAAGAGCAATCTCGGGGCATGACTCAAGCACCGCGGCTATGTTCAGGCTCTGCCAGTGTGGTCTTGGCCGTGGGTTGGGTGGGGAGACAAGTCTCACCCTTGGGGTTTGTGGGGAGAGGAGTCTCGCCCTGAGTTGGATTGGGTGTAGAGGCGTTGGGCCTTACATCCCTTTCCTTCAGGGCAGCGACAGTCTGGGTCATTGCCGTCACGGCGACCTTGACTGCCTTCTCCGTCTCTTCACTGGTCCTTCCCAATGCTGTCGCAACTGCTGTGACAACTGCCGTCAGCAGGAGCGTCATGTCATTCTCTGTAAACAGAGTTTGACTCTCCATTCTTGGGGTGGCCTATGGTGTGTTCACAGACCCCTTCTGGGTCTGTTTCCGTCTTGGAACACCCACCAGGGCCGGAAACTCCTTTGTGTTGGAGGTGTCCGGTGGTGGTTTTGTTTTATGGTCCTTCCTCTTAGGAAGGGGGGGGGGGGCCTTACCCCTTTGTTCTGCCCCCAGACATAAGTGCCTGGAGGGGCAGGAACAAAGTCTGGTCGTTTTGCAATGACCTCTTGCTGCCAAAGAGCCTCTTCTTTCCTAACGGAACATCCGAGGCTCCAGGCATGGTGCTTTTTGGGGCAGTTGGGATACTTGGCAGTAGTGTCCCGCTTGCCGTCTTTGTAGGCTTTGAGGCACACCTCCGTGCTGTGTGCCTGACTACAGACACCACCAGAGCAAGTGGCCTGGTGGTGTCCATACTTCTAACATGTGAAGCAATGGAGTGGATCAGGAACATATGTCCTGAGGTTGTAGGAGCCCCAATTACCAAGGTCCAAGGACGCAACTGGGGCTCCCTCCAAGGTGACCAGGACTTGCCTGGTTGGGTGCTTCCCTTTGGAAAGTCAGGAAGCTCCCACCACCTTGGGATGGGCGGTGATGACCTCAAGGTCATACATCTGAGGGAAGCCAAGAAGCACCATCTTGGACTTCCTCTCGTCAGGAGTCAGGGCCGCCAGACTCACCTTCCGCCCATCCAGGAGCTTGTCAGTCTCCTGGAGGAAGGTGAGGGTGGACTGGTCCTTAGGGATGATTATCATGCCTTTATCTCTGGCAATTCTAATCGTCGGACGGCACTGTCTCTGGGTTTCCAGAGCCCGTACCATCTGAGAAGCGTTGTCGAATCCCTCAGACTTAGGGGGAACCCTAAATTGGGGGAAACGACTCGGGGCTACAAACTCGCCCTCCGAGTCCGTAGCCGGCCGAGGACGCTTAATGCCTGCCTTCCGAACCGACGCCGGAATTTTGGCAGTGGGGCCAGCAGGGTTGGAGGGTCCTGTCTGGCTTCCATTTTTGGTTTGACTCGTCTTCTGAACCGACGCCAGAGACTTGTCAGTGCCAAGGGCTGGTTTGGAGGGTCCAGCCCGAGGCTCTTGGGTAGGCTTTCTCTGAACCGACGCCAGAGCCTTTCCCAACTTTCGACTTTTGTCACCAAGGACCTTAAAAGGTTCCAAGGTGACAGCCTTGGTCATCTTCGTTCCAGGTTCGTCAACGTGGGGGTCAGACAGGTTTTTTTTTTTTTTAAAGATGCCATACAGAAAAGCGTTCAATTCATCCTCCCACGCCCCCACCCACCACGGAGTCCAACAAGGGGAAGCTGTGCACTGAGACCATGCTCAGAAGCCACAGGGGTGGTGGGAGGATATACGCAACCCCTGCCTCGCATTGATGGCATTCGCAAATACATGCGATTGCCTGCAAGACAGGAGCTGCTTGACCCTAGCCTAGCTCAAAAGAGAGACCAGCCGATTGACCTAATCGAGCCGAGATCAGGCCACCCGTCTTGCTGGAATAGAGGACCAAAGAGGTGTGTTGCTAGCCGCAGGGCGTA
>BOPN01002500.1:137500-139125 GCA_017312705.2 Penaeus japonicus
TAAGCTGCACATAGCTGCTCCCCAGTATCCGACCATGCTGTTTTTCCAAATATTGTTGGACCCCCTTTTCCACCGCAGAATATCATCACACTCGCCTCTAAAAGCGTCGTTACAGCCCGGCGGAGGAACTACTTTTTTGGCTTAACGGGCTCGCTCGGTCACTCTCGCCGTGGTCACCCGGGCTTCCGAATTAGGACTGCTATTATCATTATGATCATTCGATCGGTAAGCAGTCAGAGAGATCATGCAGACGTTGAATGCAAGTGAAAATATCCTACAAAGAATCCACATTCACTTGAGGGCACATCAAATAAGAATTAACTGAAACTCCCATTGTCTACGAGTCTTAAAAACAAAAAGTATTTTCGTGTCAATACACGTCCTCGCTCAAACGATAACCAGTGATATCGCATCAAGTATTTCCTTGTCATGTGTGTAGATAAGATTATCTTATTGTTATCATCATTATAGTTATTATTGGAATTATTATTATCATCATTGCTATCATTATCATCATTACTATTATCATCATTATCACTTATAATTGACTTTTTTACTGTTATCATCATTATTAACATTATTGTTAGTGTTGTTATTATCACCATGATTAGTATCCTTATCCTTATTATCATATTTAGGAATGTTATAATCAACATCATTTGTGTTATAACTGGTGTTATTATCATTATTACTATTAACATTATCATCGCTATCATTGTTATTGGTATTATAATCATTATCATCACTATTATTTTTATCATTATTATTATCATCATTATTATCATCATCTCTATTAACATTATCTTTATCATCGTTATTACTATAACCCTCTGATGATGCAAATGCTAACACCGAAGACAAAATAACTTCAGCGGGATTAGCAATCTGTCATCATTTATTTCCATGAGCGATATTTCTACATACGGCGTCTGGCCTCTCAAGTAGTACTGCTTTTTATAGTTAATGTGTTCCTCTATAAACCGCTCCATCCTCACCTAAATCGCTCAAGCAGCCGCAAGGATACTCATGGCAATGGCGGTGCTTCTCTTCCTAATTCTGTACGGACGTCGTGTAATTTCTCCTGCTTATTTTGTCCCTGGACGTCCTTTTTCCTGGGCATTTCGTAACCACGAAGGTAACCTTGATGATTTTATTTTTCGGGTTATCTTTCATAAATGTTTATTGTCAGTTATAAAGTTATTCTCACAAAGCAGTTTCCTATTTTTGTTATCTTTGTTTTCAACTTTTTTACTAGGTTGGTGCTCAACTTCCTCGCTTTTTTCAAGATCGTTTTTCTTCCGTGAATTGTGATGCATTGAAGTTACAACCTCACTATGCCTATATCATACCGATTGCTAACTAATTCCTGGTGCCGCGTCTACTCGATCTCAGAGTCTTCCTCTTGGATGAATTATGGGTGGTTACGCTTCATACTATCGGTCTCTTGGCACGTCGTTTTATCGGATGGATTATGCAAAAAGTTAATGACGGATAATGATGACACTTAGTAGCTCACTTTCCCATGGCCAGAGAACCCGTTGTGAGTTTGGCGCTGAACCGGACTCGAGAAAGTATCGTTTATATCGCATGTGTGAACCACCGGAAAAATGGGTTTGTTTAAATAT
>BOPN01002500.1:169995-179995 GCA_017312705.2 Penaeus japonicus
ACAATTATGATATGAAGAATGATAATCTTAATGATGGCAATGATAATAACAAAGATAATAAAAAAAAACTAATGTTAATCATATGATGGGTAATGATATGAAAAATTAAAGACAATTTAAATGATAATGAAAACAAAACGGCAGTAAGAAAACAAAACGAATATGATAGATAGAAGCAAAAAGATTCTGATGATAAACACATGCAAGGGAAAACTATGAATAAAACGACAATATCAGTAATAGTAATGGTAAAGGCAACAACGATGATGATAATGAGAATAACGGAACATAATGGAGATAACGTTATGATGGTAACAATCACAATGGGAATAGTGAAAATGAAAGCAACTCTGCTGCCGAAGATGATGATTGCAATGTTGATAAATCCTATGATGGCGATGATAATGATAACCATAAGAAGAATTGAAATGGTATGATAATGAAAATGGTTGAAATAATGATAAGGTTATGATGATGGTGATACTGATGATGATATTGATAATGGTGATGATGATGATGGTGATATTGCGCATGGTGAATAACATGATAATGATAATGATGATGATGATGATGATGATGGTGATGATGATGCTGATGAGGATGAGGATGAGGATGAGGATGGTGATGATAATGATTATGACGATGATGTTGATGGGGATGGTGATGGGGATGATGGTAATAAAGATGATGAAGACGAGGAAGAGAAAGAAGAGGAGGATGATAATGAGGATGATGATGGTAATAAGAATGAAAAAAATATTATTGATGGTGAAATAAGAGTAATCATGATGAAGAAAAGGTGAAAAAGTCATAAGGACAAAATGGAAATAATGATAGTAATGAAAATGATAAGCATAGTAAAGGTAAGGATAACAGCAATTATAATGACAATGATAACAGCCATGATAACCATAATGAGGATAACAATGATAATTAAAAATAATAGCATTAACAAAGATGATAATAATGATAAGCTCGTACAAATACAATTAACAACAATGGTGATTACATGATGATGACCATAGATTACAGGAATGAGTTGACTGTACTAGTTAGTTATTATGAAAGTACCATCATTATTGTGATTTCAGTAGCTGAATCACGTTTTTGATGCTGCATTTTCTAGCTGTGGTCTTTTAAACGTGTATTTGAACCTCTATTTATATGTATATATTTGGAATTAGTTAAAAAAAAAAAAAGGCCACTTGACCTCACTTACACATGATGATCGAGCCTGTTTATTTTGACGAACGTGCTAATTAGGTGAACAATTTCCATATAGATAAAAAATTATATCATGTCTAATGTTTACCTATTTATCTCACCTCATCTATCACGGTCCTATCCAAATTCATTTTTTTTATTTCAAAGGTCCAAAAACCATCATTGCAAGGTGTCTAACGTTTTCCTACACCCAACATATGCCCCCCTCTCTAAACTAAAAACGGAAAATATTTATCACCGTCCTACCCAAAGTCATTTTCTTTCAAAGGTCCAAAACTCCACACCCAATCTTACTTAATATATCTACCACGTCCTACCTAAACTCTATTTATTCCACAGACCCCAAAATCAATATTACTAGATGTTTAATGTGTCTCGACACCTAACGTATACCCCATCTCTAAATTTAAAACGAAAAATATTTATTACCGTCCTACCTAAAGTCCATTTATTTCAAAGGCCAAAAATCAATATTACTAGATGTCTAATGTGTCCCAACACCTAACGTTGACAACAATACCACCGTTACTACTGTTGATGATGATAATAGTAGTAATGGTGAGAATAATAATGAGGGTGATAATACGACAGTAATGATAGTAATTATAATAATAATTTCGATAATGATGATGATGTTGATCATGACGATAATGATGCTTATGATAATGATAATGACAACAATGAGAGTAATTATCACTGACTTTTTATAAATCTCATGAGGATAATGATGATAAACAATACTGATGATGATATCAATAATAATGATAAGGATGATAATGACTTGAAACAGTGATGCACATTGCCAGAACTATTGATGGAAAATGAAAACTCTTCTCATTTCGGGGTAACTTATGATACGACAAATGTCCTATAGAAAATTGAACCGAACATGATATCATGATATCATCATTATGATAGTCGCCTTCCCTTTGATCATTATCTATATCATCAACGCTATCACTATCATCCTTGTTATCAACACCATATCGTTACTATCATCATTTTTATGAATTACTCCTTCGTTATCATCTCATCACAATCGTTATTAGCCCCAACCCCACGCAGTGCTGTTATAGGGATTAACCCCGGTACCCACTTTTTCACAACAATGGATGCAACACATGGGTACTGGCAGCTTCCACTGTCCAAGGATGCACAGCCACTGACTACCTTTATCACACCATGGGGGAGGTATAAGTTCCTCCGCAGTCCTATGGGATTCGTCTCGACAGGGGATGAGTTCTGCAGAAGAGGAGTATAGCGCTGAGCGGCAATTGATAATATTGCAAAAGTAGTTGATGACATACTTGCATGGGGCAGAGATTATGATGAGCATTTAAAACATATCCGCACCATGCTACAGCGGTGCCATGAAAACAACATCACAATGAATTCCAGCAAGTTTGTGTTTGCAAATCAGTCAGTAGAGTTCTGTGGATATAGTGTTACAAAAGATGGCATAGCAGCAGATGGCAATAAAGTTAGAGCGGTTGCAGAGTTTCCAGTCCCTGCTAACATCACAGACCTCAGATCTTTTATGGGCTTAGCAAATCAGCTCACTGATTTTACCCCTGCCATTGCATCTGCTGCAGAAACATTACGCACACTTCTCAGTCCTAAACGCGACTTTGTATGGACTTCTGATCATCAGGCATCAATTGAGAGGGTTAAGAAAACTCTCTCATTACTTCCAGTGCTTGCCCACTTTAATCCAACACCTCCAGCTATGCTGCAGACCGGCACTTCACACCTCAAGGGAATTGGTTATGCCCTTCTACCGTGTCATGGCGAGAAATGGCGACTTGTCCAGTGTGGATCTCGCTTTCTCAGTGATGTGGAGACACGTCATGCTGTGGTTGAGCTGGGACTTGTCGCAGTGGTCTGGGCCATGAAGAAATGTCGCCTGTGCCTTCTGGGACTACAGCATTTTGATCTGCTCATCGACCACAAGCCACTGGTACCTATTCTCACTGATCACACTTTGGATGCAGTTGAGAACCCACGTCATAAAAAGTTATTTGTACTATATCGTGTTGCGAGAAAGAAGGTTGCTCATACTTGTCATGTCGGAGCAAATAGAATATAGGAGGCTGTTTTTATTGTCGTGAGAGAAAAAGGGTGTTCGTTGTCCTGTCGTAGCAAATAAGGAAGGTAAGTGAATAATAATAAATAAATAATATGATAAAAAAGTGAGGATGCTGGCACTCTATCATGTCATTGCAAAGCTTTGTTAAAAGGAGTTTTTTTGTAATGTGAGAGAGAACTTAAGAAAGACAAGGAAGAGAGAAAGACGGAGAGGGAGAGGGAGGGAGAGAGAGAGAGAGAGAGACAGAGACAGAGAGAGAGAGAGAGAGAGAGAGAGAGAGAGAGAGAGAGAGAGAGGAAGAGAGAGAGAAAGAGAGGAGCCGCGTGAGAGCGAGTCTCGCGCTTCCGGTTCCGCCACATGAAATAGGCCAATTACGAATGGTTCTTGCTTTTTATCATCACGCTCCTTCAACCCCTGACCCATTTTACACCTTCAACCAAATGAATGTTCAAAATCCTCTTGTGAACTAAAAATAAAAACCTTCATCAATTGCAGCATGTAGACTTCATATAGCTAGCACAATGAATGTAATCAGTAACCTAGAATGGAAAATCTATAACAGTAAATGGATATTGCAGCATATTTTAAAAGAAAAAATCTCAACATACTTTACAGAAGAATATATAGATGTAATATATACCCACAATATATTAATAAAATTCGCTTGTGTGAATTGTGTACCATATGTAATACTTTTGGTTTAGATAAGAATCTAACACCAGTAGAATATATTAACATTGTCATAATAGTTTCCTTTGATTGTAAGTAATGAACTTCTGTTGTATCTCAATATATTGCAATAATACATTTGTAAATTGTATAAAATTTGTTTTTAGATAAAAGCTGAAAAAAAAAATCTTCTGATTTTACTTTATTTCGAATGGTCACGAATGAAGGGCATGCAGCTTGTAACGCTTTGCTTGCAGGAACCAATCAGCCCTTCCGAGACAATGAAAAGCTTTAGCAGCGTCTGAATCGGGAAACACTTGTTCCGACGCCACGATGCAACTGCACCCCGTGTAACGTTGGATTGTCGAGCGAGACTCTTGACTGTCTACAGTCCCTGAAGTGAGGAAAGGAAAGAGGGAGGATGGGGAGAGATAAGCGGGGAGGGAGAGAGGAATGGAGGGAGAGTGAGAGGGAGGGAAGGAGAGAGGGAGGAAGGGAAAGAGGGATGGAGAGAGAGGGGGGGGGGGGGCAGAGGAATGGAGGGAGAGAGAAAGGAAGGGAAGGAGAGATGGAGGAAGGGAAAGAGGGATGGAGGGAGAGAGAGAGGGAGGGAGAGGCGAATTGAGGGAGAGAAAGAGGGAGGGAAGGAGGTAGAGAGAGAGAGAGAAAGGAAGGGAAAGAAGGATGGAAGAAGAGAGAAAGGCAGGGAAGGAGAGAGGGAGGAAGGGAAAGAGGGATGGAGAGAGAGAGAGAGGGAAGCAAGGGGGAGGAAGGGAAAGAAGGATGGAGGGAGAGAAAGGAGGGAAGGAGATAGAGAGGGACGGGGAGAGGAATGGGGGGAGACGGAGAGAGGGCTCTCTGCGTGTGCAAGAAAGCGTGACATTTAAGCCCCAGATTATCCTTTAATCAAACGCCATGGTGGTCTGGTGGTCAGGGCTGAGGTGTAGTTGGCCCTTTCTGGCAGCCAAGTAGGTTAACCCGGGTTCGTTTCCCGGCTATGGCATTTTATCTTTATTATCATAACTACTGATAGTAGTAGTAGTTGTAGTAGTAATACAACTATCATGATTATTACTACTATTGAAACTATCCTCACTATTATTATAATGATTAATAGAATTACTATCATCATTATTATCACTACTTTCCTCATAATTATCATTATCATGATTATTAGTAATGATAGCGTCATCAGTATCATTATTATTATATAATACTTTCAGCATTATAATACTAATAATCATGATAACAACAACAAGTAATTATAATAATGATTATAATAATGATAATATTGACAATAAAAACAACAGTAACAATAATAACATTGACGATAATTCTTATAGTTAATATCATCACCATCATCATTATCCTTAATTTTGTTATCACTATTATCATGTAGATATTACCATTATCGTTATTATTAGCATTACCATTATTTTTATCGTCAGTTGTGTTATTATCATTATTACTGTTAATGTTATCAACATTTTTTTTTTATTGCTTTCATTATCATCATTATTATTTCATTGTCAGTATTATTGCACACACATACACACACACACACACACACACGCACAACTACACAAACACCCACCTCCGCACGAACCGTCGACCTCGCCTTGAAATCCCGATCTAAAAGCCTCCAGCGAGTGCACGCTTCGCTTCAAGGGTTTCTTCCGTCATGACCGGAGCTCTGCTTTCCTCAAATAAAGTGTTTTTGCTTTGTCTCCTATTCTCTCTTCCACTCTCTTGCTCTGTCTCCTATTCTCTCTTCCTCTCTCTTGCTCTGTCTCCTATTCTCTCTTCCTCTCTCTTGCTCTGTCTCCTATTCTCTCTTCCTCTCTCTTGCTCTGTCTCATTCTACCTCTTGTTTCTTGCTTTATTTGCCTCTTCCTCTTTCTTTCTGTTGTTCTGTCTGTCATTTCTATTTTTTTCTATCTCTCTCTCTGTCACCTTCTTTCTCTTTATCTTCTTCACTTCCTCCATTTTCGTTTTCTGCACTTTTACTCTGCATCCCTCGATCTTTTTTTCTAATCATTATTCTCTCCTCCCTGTTCTATTTCTCTTGAGAGAGAGAGAGAAAGAGAGAGAGAGAGAGAGAGAGAGAGAGACACACACACACACACACACACACACACACACACACACACACACACACACATACACACACACACACACACACACACACACACACACACACACATATATATATATATATATATATATATATATATATATATATATATATATATATATAAATATATATATATATATATATATATATAGAGAGAGAGAGAGATAGAGAGAGAGTGAGTGAGCGAGAGAGAGAGTGGGAGAGAGTGAGTGAGAGAGAGAGAGAGAGAGTGAGTGAGAGAGAAAGAAAGAAAGAGCGAGCGAGAGAGAGAGAGAGGGAGAAAGAGAAAGAATGAGAGAGAGAGAGAGAGTGAGTGAGCGAGAAAGAGAGTGAGAGAGAGAGAGAGAGAGAGAGAGAGAGAGAGAGAGAGAGAGAGAGAGAGAGAGAGAGAGAGAGAGAGAGAGAGAGAGAGAGAGAGAGAGAGAGAAAGAGCGAGAGAGAAAGAGGTAGAGGGAGAGAAAGAAAGAATGAGAGAGAGAGGGAGAGAGAGAGAGACAGACAGACAGAGAAAGAGAGAGAGAGAGAGAGAGAGAGAGAGAGAAAGTGCGAGAGAAAACAAGAAAGTGAGAGAGAAAGAAAGAAAGAGCGAGCGAGAGAGAGAGAGAGGGAGAAAGAGAAAGAATGAGAGAGAGAGAGTGAGTGAGCGAGAAAGAGAGTGTGTGAGAGAGAGAGAGAGAGAGAGAGAGAGAGAGAGAGAGAGAGAGAGAGAGAGAGAGAGAGAGAGAGAGAGAGAGAGAGAGAGAGAGAGAGAGAGAGAGAAAGAGCGAGAGAGAAAGAGGTAGAGGGAGAGAGAGAAAGAATGAGAGAGAGAGGGAGAGAGAGAGAGAGAGAGAGAGAGAGAGAGAGAGAGAGAGAGAGAGAGAGAGAGAGAGAGAGAGAGAGAGAGAGAGAGAGAGAGAGAGAGAGAGAGAGAGAGAGAGAGAGAGAGAGAGAGAGAGAGAGAGAGAGAGAAAGTGAGAGAGAAAGAAAGAAAGTGAGAGAGAAAGAAAGAGAGTGAAAAAAATAAAGAGAGAAAGAGAAAAAAATAAAGAGAGAGAGAGAAAGAAAGAGAGAGAGAGAGAGAGAGAAGAAGAATGAAAGGGAGAGAGAAAGAAAGAAAGAGAGAAAATATAAGAGAGAGAGAAAATTCAAAAGAAAACGGTATTAATGTCTCCGTATATGTTCCTTCTTTGAATCGGATTTTTTTTTTCAGATTATATAATTCTTTTCTGTATCTATCCGCTTCCTTCTGTATCCATTTACTTGCTTTTGTAAGTAAATATTTATTTGCATTCTTATATCCCGAGCGAAGAAGAGACACTCCGACACGCTAGAAAGGACAGAATGAAATGATCACAATGAAAATGATTATTTTTTCTCATTGTGATTATGTGGATTCTGGTGAGGGTACTCCCATGATGGAGGCGGTGATGATGTATGGCGTGTGCGTTTGTGTATGTGTGTGTTTGTGTGTGTGTGTGTGTGTGTATGTGTGTGTGTGTGTGTGTGTGTGTTTATGCAAGTGTGTTTGAGTGTGTGTCTGTGCAAGTATGTGTTTGTGTGTGCATGTGTGTGTACGTTTGAGTGAGAGCATGTAAGTATGTGTAACAAAAAACACAATATACATTGACAATGACACAGCATGCAGTATGTAACACGAACGATCATAATACGAAGAAGGCTTAAGGCTCTGCGCGCAGCTGTGGAAGCAGTCGGCACGTGTAGCAGCGTGACAAAACAATGTGACAACAAAGAATGGAAAGGCATGGTGAAATTGGTAAACAGAGCGGAATATAGAAGAGAATAAGAGAATAATAATGAACCAGACAAGCAATGGGAAGAGAAGACAAAATGACGATAGAAAACGTGGCATATCAAGAAGGCAGTTACTTGCTGATCGAAGAATTATATCTGATGATTATGATAGTGATGATGGTGATGATAATGATTATACTAATGGCTATGATAATACTAGTAGTAATAGTAAAAATGAGAATAAACATGATGATATTAATGATAAAGATGATGATGATGATACTACTACTAATAATAATTATTTTATCATATGATATGATTATGATAATGGGAATGATAGCAGTAATATTTATGATAATGATAATGATAATAATGACACTAACAATAAAACTGCAATTAATAATAATTATGATAATAATGATGATAATAATAACAATGATAATGACTACACACATTTTTATCTGGTGAAGCAAAACGTTTATCAATAAATAAATCATTACAAAGGTTCTCAAGTACATCACTTTCAGTACTACAGTCTCCCTGTTTCTTAAGAGACATACTTCTGGTGACAGCAAAACAAGGAAAGAGATCAGGATACTGGCTCTCGAGCGAAATTGTGCTACCCATATTACCTGGTGTGAAAGTCACTATGGGTTCTGGAACCACATTTGAACCCGCTAAATCGCACCCCCTCAGAAATGTCACACCAGTCACAGGGATAGAGTCTTGGACGGCCACCGCAATCAAACCTGAAAATAATTCTTGGTTTTCAAATACACCTTACTTAGAGGCAGAGTAACAACACCAGTAACACCCTTAAGGAACACATGCTCCCCAGTAAAGGAGTTTTCTACACACGGCAAAACACCTTTTAACATGATACTTTGGGACGATTCTGTGTCACGCAAAATCCGAACAGGGTATTCAGCTTCTCTCACCATCGAACATAAATGGTTTAAAAGTCGTGCTCTTTTCACACTTATTAACGGGCGTGAGTTCTCCCCAGGGGCACAAACGCAAGAACCTGCACACCCATTATTTTCTTAAGCTTTAAGCTGTTTGCTATAACGTGTCCCGTCTGCTTACAATACAAGCATGATTTAGAAGACCTTTGTTCTTCTCCAACTGCAATATTTATATGTCTCGGAACCTTACTTCCTGTTTACTCATCCTGTCCCTTACATTACCTTTTTCACCAGCATGACCTTGCGACCTTCCAAAAAAAAAAAAAAAAAAAAAAAAAAAGAGTCAGTGCATCTGCCAAAATCTGCCAAAATTGCAGCTTTCTGAACATCTTTTACCTCTTTCCCATCCAAATATAGAGCAGTATCCTTCGGAATAGCTTTCTTAAGTTTCTTTACATTTTTCAAGTTTGCAAGTTGTTGAAATGTGTCTACCTGGCTAGGTTTCGTCCACCTTCCGAATATCTTGCATACTTTATACATGAACGAAATTTTACTCTGTAATACTCGTGTACCAATTCGTATGACTAAGATAGCATCCTTTACTAAAGAATACCTTAGACTATCATTTACAAAGACAAATATGCCGTTCTCGCCGAGAACTTTAACACAACCTGAATCATAGTAACCCACGAGCTTTCTGGCCAGTTAAACGATTTGCCAACTTTCTCGAATTGCTGAAAGAACTTCTCAGGATCGTCTTCGTCGAACAGCGGCACGAGACGAAGATGCTTATTCACATCAAAACCACTCTCTGGCAGACTCTGTGACTCGACTCAAGCATCGGTATTTCTGCGTTTCTCTCTCTTAAGCTCTTTTTGCATCTGCAACGATTTACAACGTGCTTCCTCTATGGCCAGAGCTGCTTGCTGAATGGTTAATTCGTGTTTCATTTTTACCTCGGCAGCGCAAAGATCAAGAGCATCTTCCCCGAGAATTTCCTCGCTTACCAAGGCTCGTAAAACCTTATTTTGAATCTCGGACTTTAAGCTGCTTTTATTAATCTTAATTTCATAATGATCTGCTAAGCTAATCCAATCTGCTTTACGGATTCTTCCTGGTAATAAGTTCTCAACAAAAGGACTATCAACAAACTTTCGAAATCCATAATTAGAACGCGATAAATTCTACTTACTTCTCTTATATCCCTCTGTTTTATAATTTACACAAGATGATCAATCCCGGTCAGGC
>BOPN01002501.1:25807-27682 GCA_017312705.2 Penaeus japonicus
CATGTCATGTCATGTCATGCCACTGGTTTGGCGAAATCAGAGACGAGTTTCGACCCTAAAAGACTCGCTATAAGCATAATGCACCTTGGCATATTAACACATGTTTCGTTGCAATGTAATTCTGAATTCAAACTTGCATCTGGAGGACTTGAGTTCCGTTGATTTTATGCAGCCACCTTCAGACAACAAATGCATGTAATGTCGGAAAGTGTTTATCTTCATCTAAACGGAAAAAAAAAAAGTAAATCTGAATCTACACGCTTACGCACACTCGCATACGCGTGCGCACTCGAACACAAACCATGCAAATGAACATCCGATGATAAAACCTCTTGATTTTAGAAACCTGCAATGCTACTAGAAAGAAAATAGAGATAATCAATAGATAAATAAATCGAAAAAACAACTAAACAAGTTGACACAAATCAGAAAGAAAAAGATACAAAATTTGATATTTTTCGTCATATTCTTTACTCATCATTGTGCGTTGAACTGGATTGGACAAGCCACTAATGTCATAAAAAAAAAAAAAATATATATATATATATATATATATATATATATATATATATATATATATATATATATATATTATACCTATTACTTTCGTGAAAAGCTTGGTGAATGTGTATGAGGCTTTAAACCCTGAGCTGTGTGAGTCTCCTTTTTACATGCACAAAATGCATATGGCGATTAAGGTCAATTTTGCATGAAAATAATGAAATACTTTTAGCTAGATTACATAATTATGAAGATGTGATGCGGCTTTTCTATATGTCAACTAGCAAGATTGCATATATGTATATTTACATCTGTGTGTTTAATCTATATCAGTATGAATGCGCGTGTTTGTGCATTATTTGGTATATAATCAAAAACTACATCATAATTTAAACTCAGCAATATAGATCTACACACACAGACATATACGTACATATATACATTCACACAATGTGTATGTATATATATATATATATATATATATATATATATATATATATATATATATATATATATATATATACATATATATATATATATATTTATATATATATATATATATATATATATATATTTATATCTTTATATATATATATATATATATATATATATATATATATATATATATAAATATATATATATATATATATATATATATATATATATAATATATATATATGTATATCATATGTATATTGCATGTTATATATATTTATACATTATAAATATATAATATATAGATATATAAATATATATATATATATATGTATATCATATATATGTATATATATATATATATATATATATATATATATATATATACATATTATATTACATACAGTTGTTGGTTATTGTTATACAAAGGCGTATATATATATATACATATACATATATATATTATTATTATTACGTATAGCATGTATATATATATATATATATACATATATATATATATATTATTATTATTATATATATATATATATATATATTATTATATGCATACGCATATACATATGATATATATATATATATATATATATATATATATATGTATGTATATATATATATATATATATATATATATATATATATATATATATACATATATATATATATATATATATATATATATATATATATATATATATATATATGTATATATATATATATATATATATATATATATATATATATATATATATATATACATATGTGTGTGTGTGTCTGTCTATTTACATCATTATTATTGTTCCATGAATCATATTTTTTTTCAATTATAGATTCTAATTAACACAACTCAGTTTATCCCGATACAATGACATGTATTTTCTCATAGTTAATGGCAATTTTTTTTTGAAATGCAAAAGCTCATGT
>BOPN01002501.1:51131-53631 GCA_017312705.2 Penaeus japonicus
TTAAGACCCTTTATTGTAATTCGCCTTGCATAACTCTCCTCTTATTGCGTTTTATCTTTCATTCTCTTCCATTCACCCTCTCTTCCTCGGTCTGCTCTTCTCGCCCCTTACCGTCTGCTCCTTCCTTCGCTCTCTCTCTCTCTCTCTCTCTTTTGTTCAATCTGCTACTCTGTTTTCCATCTATTTTCTCTCTCTCTCCATTTTGTTTACTTTTCGCCCCCCTTCCTCTCTGTCTCTCTCTCTCTCTCTCTCTCTCTCTCTCTCTCTCTCTCTCTCTCTCTCTCTCTCTCTCTCTCTCTCTCTCTCTCTCTCTCTCTCTCTCTCTCTCTCTCCCTCTCCCTCCCCCTCTCTCTCTCTCACTCTCTCTCTCACTCTCAACCCCCCCTCTCTCCCTCTCCCCCCCCTCTCTCTCTCACTCTCTCACTCACTCGCTCTCGCTGTCTTCCTCTCTTTCCTTCACACACAGTAGGCAGTTGGACGTACAGAAGTTCGTCCGGGATGTGAGTAGGAAGTAAGTAGCTTAGTTCCAGGGTGCCCAGTAGTAAGAAAGATACTGGGGGAGGGAGGAGGCGAGGGGAGGGGAGGGAGTCCTCGCGTGAATCACATTACTTAGTCTGACTTTGAGGGAGGGGGGCTGGGGGGGGGGGGGGGGTACAGTCCGTGTCAGAGTGAGTGATTTCTGCTTAACAAAAACATGAGCAGGACGATGGTCTACTGACGCAGTGAATGTCATCCTGGTTTATGCATGTTGGTTCGTATGAATCGGTAGGTTGGTAGTGTTTTCCCTTCAGCGCGGAGCAGGTTTAGGCAATGGGACTTGATATGGAAGAACAAAGGCTTCTCGCCTATTTCGTACATGGTGTTATGCCCTACACCCTTATCCTTACCCTCTCTCTCTCTCTCTCTCTCTCTCTCTCTCTCTCTCTCTCTCTCTCTCTCTCTCTCTCTCTCTCTCTCTCTCTCTCTCTCTCTCTCTCTCTCCGTCCCCCTCTTCCTCTCTTTCTTCCCCTCTCCCCACCCCCTCTCTCTCTGTCTGCGTATGTATGGAAATCAGGTAAAACGAAATGTACAGAAGTTTTGGAAATACAAGAGGTAATGCGTCATTCAGCTGAAAAACTATAACTTTTCAAAATCCAAGCTGAACTCATTCAAATGCACCAGCGGTCCAAAGAGTTCTAATAAAGGATACAAAGGATAAATGTGCATGCTTTGGGTCATGAGCTTAAACAGAAACCGAGACATATTTTCTTGTACAGTGGTTCCTTTCGTCCGTGCCATATTCTTGCCATAAACTACCTACTTGACCATATGCCTTACTCTTTACTCTTTTTTCCACTTTCACGCACTTACTCTGTTTCTTTCTTTATACCTCTCTCAATTACTTATCTCTATATCTTGGCACTTTCTCAGTTCCTCGTTATCCCCCATCTTCCAAATCATCTAATTTTCATTTTATCTTTATTTCTTTGCCTCTTCCCAAGACACACACACACAAAGAAAGTCTAAATCTCTCTGTATCTTTCTACCTACCCACCTACCTACCTACTTACCTATCTATCTACAGTATACATGTATATATACATATATATATAAGGATATAGAAAGATAGATATGTGCATAGATATTCAGGTATTGCTCTGCAGTATAGTCATGCACTTTATCCTGGGAATTTCTTTCTGGCGGCAAGCAATTTAGAAATGCATTCCGGCCGAAAGTTTGGACACGACCTCTAAACGGGAGATGTTTATGGTAAACACGAACTGAAATCTGGTGTGATTTTTTTTCTTCTCTTTTTTTTTGCTTTATCATTCACTTATTTATTCCTCTCCTATTTATTCTTCGTCGTTTTGCGTTATAACTTAATGAAATGAAAATAGGAAAGTTTGAATATATTTTCGGACTTTTCTTGAGCCACTCGATCTAAAAAGGTGCTGGCAGATGATAATAGTTTCTGTTGGTTGAGAAGAAGTCAAGGGAAGGGGGCTGCCGAAGACAACGAAGAGGAGAAGGAGGAGAAGACAGAAGAAAATGAGACGTGGGACGAAAGATCGAGGAAGGCAGAAGAGATGTACGAAGACGAGGAGGAAAAAAAAAAAAAAAAAAAAAGGAAAGGAAAAGAAGGGGAGGGGGACGAGAGATCGAGAAACAAAGAAAAAGATAAATATTTGGAAAAGAATGAGGAGGAGTGGAAACATAAAAGCGCAAGGGGAACGGCAGTGCAAGAAGAATTGAAATAAAGAGATGGAGAAGGGAAGGGGAGAAAGGAGGAGAAAGAGAGGAAGAAAGCACACACAAAAGAGACGATGGAGAAGAAAGAGAACGAATGATAAAGTAGAGGTGGAGTAATAGGAGAAAAAATAGGCGAGATAAAAGAAGAGAAGGATATTCACAGGAAAATGTAAAGCACAAGGAAATGAATAGAAAAGGCAACACAAAAAATAAAACGGAAAAGAGAAAATATAAAGATAAACGCAGAATAGAGATGGGTAATGTTGATAGG
>BOPN01002501.1:58631-61131 GCA_017312705.2 Penaeus japonicus
CCAGATTCTGCCAGAACGCCAACGTCAACCTTCAGATCCTGGATGATCTCCTACAGCAGTATGACAGAAGAGCCACCCCGACCAACCACCTTAGTAAGTAATGCCAAACAAAGTCCATGCCGAGCAAATTGCATGTTGCAGCTTAAGCCTTTGTGTGAATGTAAAGTGCGTGGCTACAAACCAATCTGAAACCCAATTGGTCATCATCAGACGCATGCTTTCTTTCGCTATATTTATCATATTTATCAATCGGAGGCAATCCTGTAAAGGCGTGATTAAAAGAAAGAAAAATACAGACTAACATATGAGTACACTTTCCAGTATAAAAGACCGTCCTGCTTCATTTAAAACCATTAGCGTGTAAATGAAACCGAACAAAGTACCGAACATGATGTAGCAGTGTTTCAACTTCAAGGTGTGTTCAGTAGACCATGTAGACATCTGCCCTACCTCCTGGGCATCCACTAACATTCAGCTCATTCCAAAATCACAAACAAAAATCACATACTCTCCTCCTGGAATAATAATCCGTGGTGAGTAATGTGAATAAATAATGATAAAAATAACTCCATTTGCTTGCAAGAAACGAAAAGGAACAGGAGGTGATGCACGACCCTTCACGCTATAAGAGTAACGACTATCGTTACTATCCTCCTAAACCTTAGATCCTTGACAGTGCTTTCACGCAATCTTATCGCGCTGTGGTATTTCACATGCAGGGAAGAAAGGGGAAAGCAGGGATGTGCATCGCGCGAACGACCGACTCATTGGCAGAAAGGCAAGGGTCAGGCTTGGTTAACTTATTATAGAAATGCTCACTTTCCAAAACGGAGTCTCCCCTCTTCCTCTTTTCCTAATTAGCAAACGCGTCGGCTTCCTGTTCCCTGATGACGTACATCTCCAGCGCATGCGTCTGACGGGCTCCAGATGGGAGAGGGACCCGAGCGATACATCAGTCCATTAACAACCTTGCATTTAATTGCTTCAGTCTGTCAGTTATTCGGCCTAAAAATAATCTCTCGCAAGATTAAGAGCTTTCTAGATAAGATTAATCAGCACTCAACAGCCATTCTCTTGATTGCCAGGCTTGAAGGACTTCCCTAAACAAAAGACCGGGAAGTAGATTGTAATTCCACGCAACTGAAATTTGTACTTGAAATAACGAACGTTCTTTTCATGCTTATACTAACACTTATAGACGTAGGGGCAGCCTACTCTGCCAACATGTCCTCTTCACCTTATTAATCGTGCTCACGATCACTGTTTCTCAATCTCCCAAGCTTAGCGGACCCTTTCATCCACTTATATATTCAGGGGACCCCTTGGTGCGGGATTAGATAGGATGTAGTCATTTTACTTTTGTATGTGAGAAGGGTTAACAAAAGGCTTTCTTTTCACAGGATGTGGTGTTTATTTTGTGTTTCGAATTAATGCACATTGTGGAGTAATGAACCATAAATAAAAACAGATCTATGGCAGGATTAAGTGTAATATGTAGAATTCCCCGTCCTGCGGACCCCTTGATAGCTCTCTCCGGGCCCCTAGGGGTCCGCGGACTTCTAGTTCAGGAACACTAGATGATCTAGTGCACAGCCAGCAGTCTTGAGAAAGAGGCATATACGCCCGGCTTCCTAGCCTCAATGATTTCAAGGAATGGACACCATCCTCTCAACGAAACAATTGCTCATCCACCTTGATTCTTGCTAGTGCACCTACTGAAGTCGCCATGACGTGCTTTTTTTCAACCTTGCAACAAATATTAGCTGACTTGACAGATCAGGAGAAGACAAGAATACATAGTGATATCAACAATGCAATCGATCTTCTCATCTGCCTCAAGGATTCAGTCGAAAAGAAACAGAACAGTAGGACACGTACAACCAAGTTATACCCTGGTCTTAATGTAACGAATATAATTACAGATACTTATTCATTCATTCCCTTGGCTACAACGGAATATTCATTAAGTCATTCCTGCCAACATAAAGTACTGTTATGTTTCGTGTCCGCCATAGAAAAAATATCTCCAAAATCTTCCTTATAAGATATTTGATACATCAACAGCTTCCAGTAATACCTTACGCTTATGAGATCAAAGGAAGCGAGTCATTCAAAGAGGTTGATGAATGATCTGAAAGGAAAATGAAGCCAATTGAGATGTAAATGAGATTAAGCTTTGCAGACATAACCAGTAACATTTATTCCACTTTACATGCGTCAGACTAAGCAGTTAATCAGCAAGCCAATGAAATGAAAACCAGGCACGCGACTCTGTCGTGAAATGAAGCTGCTTCTCAAAATATCAACAACTGATACATTGTCACTCAGACAAAGCAGCTTATCGGCGTGCACTGGAAATCGAACATGCGTACTTGCTGTCACATTCGGCAACTTATCTATCAGAAAATCACCAGCAACGATCCTCGTCTAAAAATCGGGCATTTTGCCGTCAGACTAAGCAGCTTATCAGAAGGCCATCAGCCGCGATCCTCGGTATTGA
>BOPN01002501.1:98631-101131 GCA_017312705.2 Penaeus japonicus
TTTACAAATATTATTCCAACAACTTAAATATTTGTAATATCTTTCTGCTAATAATAGTGATGCTCTTTGTGTATTGGCGGGTGGAAGGGGGGATGGGGTGAGTGACTCATGAATTTCAAAACACTAACTTTGACAGGTGGGGAAAAATGTGGAAAGACACGGCTCTGTGGTGATAGAATAAACCAAAATTGATAGATAGATAAAATAAGATGTATAAATGAACAACATTAAAGGGCCTTATTTTGCTCAGCTGTGCTATTCAAATCTCGAACATTAGATTAAAAAAAAGCCATTAGTTCGACCTATTATTCTTCACTCCCCGCGCCATAATGATCGAAATGTTAAAAAACAAGCCGTAATTTGTGACATTTGATCTTGGCTGATTTGATTAAAAATACCCTTCGCTTTGTTTCCTCGTTATGCTCTGTGAATATGGAATTAATGATCGTAGGAATGTTGAAAATCGTAACCTTTGAATTACTGTGCATCAAAGAGAGGGAACAGTTGGCATTGATTTACCTATTTATCGTAATGCACTTATTTTACTATGAGTCCTTGGAAAGGGGAGGGGGTTATAGCTTGGAAAGGGGTACGCAGTCACTTCCTCAACATTTTATTCAGAATACTGTAATGGGCCCAGATTTTAGGTTATCCTAAGAAAGAAAGAAGGAAAAGATGGAATCACTATATGAGGAACAGGAAAAGCTGTATGACGTGCAACATTAAGAAGCAGAAGATAAAACAATTAAACTTTTTAAACTCCCAATTCAAGTCGAAAACAATGGAGTTTGTGTGGTTAGTCGGTGCTCGCACTGTATCCCCCCTCCCCCTCCCCCCTTTGGCCTGATAGAGGATGGAAAATATAATCACACTTAACCCCCTTGACGAAGTTCGAAGCTCCGGTTGGCCCTTCGGCGGAACCGGCGAATCCCCTTTCTCGTGGTCGAGGCTAACGAGATCTCCCCTTCGTCTACTCTTGATGAAAGCTTCCCAACCCAGAAATCCTCTTCTTAATCCGGGTTAATTACTTTGAGATCGTTCTGGGTCATGCTAATTACTGCACTGTATTCATCTTTTAATTTGATTGAAAACTAAAGTGTTAGATTAGGCGTAGGATTACTTCGGCAAAGGATAAAGGCAATTATCTTCAAACTGAGGTTAAATTGTGCAAGCTCCGGGAGGTGAAAATTCTTTTCTGAAATACATGCATCAGCAAACCCTGAAACGAAATCTTCTAGGCGGTAAAATGCAGAATTTGCGGTTTCAGTTAAGATGCGATGAAATATCTTCTTTCATATGAAATGTAGAAGGTACGATGATCACACACACACAGATATATATATATATATATATATATATATATATATATATATATATATATATATACAAATATATATATATATATATATATTGTTTTTTTTCTTCTTTTTCTTTCTTTTTTTCTTTTCTTTCTTTTCTTTTCTTTTTTCTTTCCTTTTCTTTTTTTCTTTTTTTTTTCTTCTTCTTTCTTTTTGTTTTGTTTTGCGAAACTAAAGAATACTTTGTAATATTTGTTTGAACATCCACTTGCGTAGCTTATTGCGTGTCCCGTTGTGACATAACTGATGCATAATTAATATCACCATGTATTTTATTTATTTATTTTTTTTAACTCTCGTATTTTGTATGAACTAATATATATCTTTGATGTTCTACTCAGTCTAGAGTTGCCAGGTTTAATCTGCTATTCTGGGGTTCTGTACTTATCCTGATGAGATAACTAGTTAGATCTTTCAGACTGTAGGGACAGTAGGTATTGTTCAGAGAGTCGGGGATGAATTTAGTGGCCATTTCTACCTCCAGGTAAAATTATTAGCTTTTGTTTGTTTAGTGACATTGGTCTGAGAAGCGAATTAAACAGCATAAAAAATAATAAATCGTCTAACTATTCATTGTCTTTGCTTTTATGTGTTTATATAAATTAGATCTGTCAATCCTCACGTGTTATTTCACATTATATAACAAAACATTGTGTGTATACTATTTTCCAATCCACTTTAGGTAGGCTTATTATTTCTGTTATCATTAATATTAACGTCCTTCTGTGCATTATTACTATTACTGCGGCTACTATTGTTATTGCATTGCCGTTATTACCATTATCGTATTTATAACCATCATTAGCATCTTCACATTGTCATCATCATATCATTACCATATCTTATCTTCACTATCATATCATCATCATCATCACTTTAACATCATCAGTCATCCTCACAACGGCATGATCACAACATCCTTATAAATGGCATCACAGTCACTATTTCCTTCCACAAGCAGCAGAAGAGAAGCGGTCTAGCAAGGGAGGAAGAGCGACCAATGCTCCCCGTGCCATGAAAACTCCTTCCAGTGTCTTCTCCTTTCCTTCCAGGCTGAAGCTGGTGTTCGCCTGCATGATGGAGCTGTCCAAATTCCCTCTCGACTCCCAGGTCTGCACCATGGAGATCGCTAGCTGTAAGTC
>BOPN01002501.1:108631-110343 GCA_017312705.2 Penaeus japonicus
AAGGCAATACCGCTAAGGACTGATATGTTAAGTATGAACTTTTTTGCTAATCCAAAACGAAAAGGAAAAACATATAACAAAATAAGAAAATGGACGTCAATGAGAAGAATTATTAAATAATGTAATAAGAATTATAAGGATAAAAATGAAATAATGACACAAATAATGAATCTTCCTTATGATATTATCAACAACAGAGATAATGATGATTATGATGGCGATAACAATAATGAGGATAATAATGATCACATGCGTAAACATTGCCTTGTCTTAAGAATATTGTTCTCAGCATAAGAGGAGGAGGAAGAAATTTTCTCAGCATAATCTACTTGGTGCATTTGCATAAGGTAAAGAAAGATACATTTGTTTTATCTTTTTTGTTTTTTCTTCTTCCAAAGGAATATAAGTTATGTGACATATACCTTAAACTATAACGCAGAAATTATATTTTGTAAAATAAGAGGATCATAAGTTACAGATAAGGTTAGTTGATAAATGAATATATAAATGAAAATTAAAAATGATATATCAATCCTGAAAAAATAAAAGATGAAGAAGAAAAATCTGACAGGGCAGAAATGTATTTTGATTGATTTTTTTTTTCCTCTATCGGTTTTTGTCATGATAATGTCATCAGCGGCCTTCAGACCTCGCTTCAACAAAAATATTAACACATGTACGGTAAAATTATACCTGACTGAAAAAAAAAAAAAAAAAAAATAATAAATAAATAAACACACACGCAGACATCAAAACGAACTCACACACACACGAGCAAATAATCATACTCTCACACAAAGAAAGAAACAAACACACACAAACAAATTCACACACAAACAAACAAACTCGCACAAGGAAACAAAACAAACACAAAAACAAACAAACAAACAAACGCACACAAACAGATAAACACACACAATGCACATGAAAAGAAACCCACGCAAAATCAAACAAACAAACAAACACACGTACAAACAAGACGAAATGACCAGCAACACCTTCCTCGCGCCATCCGCTCTGCTACAAAGGGACAGATCCTAAGCTTGCAGTTTGGTGCAGAGTGAATAATTCAATATTTCTTGATGTTTCCGTTCTATGAGAGATTCCGCCCGATGCAATTACCTCCCCTCAAAAGGTTTGCAACGTTCAGCAGTTCAGACGCGGACGAACATTGCCGTTTAATGGAAGGGAGATGGGAGAGCATGCAGGGGGAGAAAATTGCATTTTGCTACCGTAACTAATCAATTATTGCTCGACTTATTAAGACCAATCTCTCTCCCTTTAGACATATGCACACATACACATAAACAATTGTCATTTGTATATATTTACACACACAGACACACACAGACACACACACACACACACACACACACACACACACACACACACACACACACACACACACACACACACACACACATATATATATATATATATGTGTGTGTGTGTGTGTGTGTGTACATACACAAACACATAGGCACGTGTGTATGCGTGTGTGTGTGTCAAAGCAGTATATCTATTGTAATATCCTATATTTAAAGATATGTGCAATGGATAAGACAACTACTTAACTAACACAAGTACTAAAGGTCGGCGGTCATGAAACACGCATCGCGTTAAAATATCAATATATTATAAGTCAAGATATATAACACTATTTACAACAAAAATAAGGACACGAAATATTCACAATAGATAAAGCTAAGGCC
>BOPN01002501.1:128510-131010 GCA_017312705.2 Penaeus japonicus
GATTTTGTTGACATGTGGCCAAATAATAAATAATAATATATTACATGAGCGTTTCGTCCTTAGAATGCAATCATCAAGCATGAACTGGGCCATGCGATCGGCCTCTTCCACGAGCAAAGCCGCAGCGACAGGAACAATTACGTTAAGGTTAGTTGTCTAGACTAGAATAATAGATAGATAAATAGAGGAATAAATCATCTTGTATTTAGTTCATCGATGAATTTAGTATGTGAAACGGTTGAAATTAAATTGTCCGACGGCTTTATTTGCTTTATCTTAGCGCGGGATGCATGGTTTATAAATATATATTTTAATTCATTATCATTGTTATTACTCCTCTTCAGATTAATTATACAAATGTGAGAGCTGGTACCGAGAGGAACTTCTACAAGCATGTAACTGCCAACTATGGCCAAGAATATGACTTCTATTCGCTAATGCATTACACGTCTACGGTGAGTCTGTTTTGGCCATTTTCTTACTTCTTCGTTTATCTTCTTTCCTTCTCTTTCTCTTTTTCACTGAGACATTCTTCTGACTCGCCGATAAGTATGAGCCAATGTATCAGGTTTTTAATTGGGTTGATGTGAGAGTGAATGGAAAGATGACTCAGTAGTTTATACAATGAATATGCCAGTTCACATTGTAGGCCTATGTCAGATTGGATAGGTAAAATTATCATCGATTTCATGAATATCGTCTGAGGTCTGAATACATATTTCAGGACAGTGTCACCTGTTCGACCAACTGATCAGAGTCAGGCATCTATTCATAATGTGATATGTATTTAAATGTCCAATCCAGTATATACTTCTAGCCATATATGATTTTAATGTCTTACCCGGTACTGTACATGTGAGTTTCTCACCAAACCTTGCATGTCTCTACAGATAAGGAAAAGAAGAGAGGGAGGATAGATTTTATTCTGAATATTTAGGATAGGATCTACACCTAAAGTGAAAGAGTATATATATATATATATTCATACACACACACACACTCACACTCACACTCACACTCACACTCACACACACACACTTAAATGCACACATACATACATATATATAGAGTGAGTGAGTGAGGCAGAGAGAGAGAGAGAGAGAGAGAGAGTCACAATCATCGTTAATTTTCCATCCTCAAGCTTTCAATAGAAACACAAGCCCATTCTCTTCCAAGACATCTAACGATTCACATGCTGATTCATTTAGATTACACTTCTAATAATTTCCACTCACAGTATTACCAATTCCGGTTCACAGTCTTTCACGAAGAATGGCGGCTCGACTGTGGTAACATTGGATCCCGCGATGCAGATATACCTTGGCCAGAGTGTAGACCTAACCTTCAGAGATATCGCCATCGTCAACCACATGTACGGCTGTTCAGGTACGTTCCATGGGGCGGGAAGAGGGCGGAGGTTAGGCTCTGGTTTAGGGCCTTTTCAGTTTGGTGTGTGTGTGTGTGTGTGTGTGTGTGTGAATGAGAGAGAGGTTATGGCTGTACGTGTGTCAGATTGAATACATTAAGTATCATCTTTCCCAAGTTTCAGTTATGGTTTATTGGATTTCCGAAACTTTTAGAGAGATAGAGAGAGAGAGAGAGAGGAGAGACGGACAGCGAGAGAGAGGGAGAGAGAGAGAGAGAGAGAGAGAGAGGAGAGACGGACAGCGAGAGAGAGGGAGAGAGAGAGAGAGAGAGAGAGAGAGATTGAGATTGAGAGAGAGATAGAAAGACGGGAAAAGACAAATGAAGAGAGAGATAAAAAGAGAGAAAAACAGAGAAGCAGAAATGGAAAGGCAAATGGAGAGAGACATGAAGAGTGAGCAACATAAAGTTAAATCCGTATCCCTCCGCCAGATATCTGGAGAGGGTCCTGCTCCTCGCCCCCTACCTGCAAGAACGGAGGTTACCTGGGCAGCAACTGTCAGTGCAAGTGTCCGCCTGGGACTTCGGGCAGTACGTGTGCTGAGATCACGGGTTCTTATTACCGTGAGTACGCATCTGATCTTACCAGGCTTTACAAAATGTTGATTAATCACTTCAATACACGCTAATCAGTTAAGGAAACTCTGCTGTCCAAACAACTGACAGAAACAAATTGGTCTTACTGCCTCACACCAGAGGTAATCAACTGCAAATAACGGGAACAATAAGATATGCAACTTCCGACAAGTCTTTACAACTCTTTCCCTTTCTTACAACCAACAGCGGCGCCAAAATGTGGTGGGAATATTACTAAAGCCTCGACCATCACAACGCCAGGTTTCCCCTACAAATTCCCCAAAGGTAGATTTCCTTATTTAAAAAATCACTGGCGTGCTGTGTTAATGTATATGCAGTTATGTACACTCGGATTTGAATATATGTACAAATCTATAGGAGTCCACGTATGTATGGCAGATAGGCAAATAGAGCCAAATAAAATCACACATGCACATACATACACACACAAACACACACACACACACACACATGTATATACACTCAAACAAACACACAA